>NNCF01129408.1:222343-251867 GCA_002313205.1 Laupala kohalensis
ATCGAAAGCTTTGGATAAGTCAAGAAAAACACCCTGAGGATTTTCTCCACGGTCAAGAGATGTGGTAACTTCGTTTAAGAAGGAAAATATGGCGCTTGTAGTGGAAAAGGATTTCCTAAAACCGTGTTGATCATCAGAGAGAATGTTATTTTTTGATAAAAAATCTAGAAAACGCTTATAGAACAATTTTTCTAGGATTTTTGAGAAAGTGGGTAGTAGAGATATTGGTCGGTAATTTATCACTTTTGCTATTTCTTTTAATGATAAAGTAATGAAATTAGAAATCGTACAATTGTTTTTCTCTTTTCGGAGAAATGTACTAAAGGATTTTCATTTATATTAAAAATTATATGTTTTGATAGGAAATTTTATTTGATTTGGATCGGATAGAAAAATGAACTTTCTCAGAACCTTAAATATAAAACCAAATTTTGTTTTAATGAAATTGAATATTTTGAACAATATTCAAGTTAGAAATTTGGTAATGGGTCAGAACATCAATTATTTTATGTGGTTGTGTGCATACTACTTAGGTGCTCCATAAATTATTCCTCTTTCTTGAAAAGTATTGCCAGGAGCACAACGGAACAAATATTTACTGCATAAGTTCATTCACCTCACAAATTATCTGTTGTTATTGTTAAGTTTGAAAGCATTGCCTCGTTACGACGTTGTAAGGTAATTCTTCAAGGTATGTTTCATGTAACATCTCGTTAATATTTCCTTGTTGAATAAACGACGAAATTTCTACGGACTGTCATAGCAGTATCGTTATAAGACACTCAATTTGCGTTCATGGCTGAATGCTAAAAGACATGATTTGAGACCTCACGGAAAGGCTTGAATGATAGGTGAAGATATCCGTAAAAGAAAGGAGAACTTTCTTGCCAAGAGAGCTCTCCCACAGCATTAGACACCCTATTAACTCTCAATTCTACTTAGACGCTAAATTCTATTGATCCTACAGACGATAAGTAATAGCAGCTTTTTACCCTTTTGAAACATTTATCTACGATAACAAAATTTAATTGTACGGTAAGGTGCGGATGAAAGCTACATTCAAAAAATATTTGGAATATCAGAAAGTGATTTATTTCCCCGAGAAATTTTATGTAATTATCTAGCCAACGACTTTAAGACCTATTTTTACATTTTCTCGCTTTAAATCACTCTTTTCCTATTTCTTTTAATGATAAAGTAATGAAATTAGAAATCGTACAATAATCATTCGCAGTGAGTTCATTAGACCTATAACAGAGGAGAAAAATATTCCTATACCATCTATTACTCTGATTTAGTGAGCAATTTATATATCTAGAAGGTATAAATTAACTCAAGTGAACATATGTACAATAACTATGACCCATGTTTCCCCATTACTTCATAATTTCATCGAAATATTTTACACAGTAGATACTATTATATTTGTTCCGAAATGGTTCATGATTTCCTCACCGATAGTGATATTATGGAACAACCTAAGTAGTAGTAAAGTCTTTGAATTTTTCGTCTGTGACTCTAGTGTTTATTCTAAGAGCAACAAGCTCGGCATTTTGATCTGGGTCGTTGAATATCTAACTTGGAAACCACTCCGTCGATCTCAATTACTACACGTTCTGTAGGATACACTGGCAGAAGTGATTCCTTATTCATTTATCACATCTTTATAGAAGTAATTTATAATTCCAAACGAATACTCTAAATTATCACATCTGAAGTCAAGTAATGTACAAAATATGGTACTAGAATCTGGTGTTTAGAATAGTTTCATTCTATCTCTCACGCAGGTAGCTGCCATCCTGATTCGAATTTGCAAGGGTAAAGTGAAGTGTTGCTCGCCTCATTGTCGTGCGACGCTGCGAAAGTGTTTCATTTAAATTTAGTTCCAGTGATGCCCGAAGCATATCCTTACCCTAATATAAACACAAATTCTTGATACCCCTAACTTGTGAGGTATCCGTTTCTGCTACATTTCCCGTTATCGACGCACATGGAGGACGTACATTTCCCGTTGTCGACGTTAATGGGAATATTTAATTGTTAAATGTCCGAGTTCCCATAAACGATAGTTTTTTTTCGGGCATTCACATGAACTGGAGCTGAGTCTTTTGACAAAGAATATTGATTGGGAGATTGCTTTACGTTTAATCAAAATTTGAGTAGTTCTGTATAGTGTTACGTGAGTTGGTAGTAATATCATCTTTGAGATGTAGGATCTTTTCGTAATTCATTGTGTGGTAAAACTGGGATATTTTGTAAACTCGAGGAACTTACCTATTTGGTTAGTTGGAGGTTAATAATTTTTGAAAGTTTTTAGATTTAATTTAAGTATGCATAATAGAGAGTGAGAAAAAAATCCGTTCTCTTTTCATAGTTTCTGTAGAAAACATCATATTGATTATTGTTAATTAATGTGACTATCAGCATAAAAACTAATTAATTAAATAATTTTAAATGAGTTTGCGTACGTTTGGAGTCAATTGAGACATGACAATGTTCTAACGAACTAGTGCTGAAACCTTGCGTTCTTCTTTTTCTACTGGTTTAGGCACAGCGAAGATGTGATATTGTCTAGCAATGCACTAATGTCCTCTTAAAGGAAACGTATGAACAGAACAAGTGAACAAACTAATGCAGCTTTGGAGATTTCCAGCCCTTTCTATTTTTACAATTGATCACAGAGGGCGGCACAGTTCGTTTTAGGCAAGCGAGGTGATAACAACTTGTGGCATGGGCAGTCCCTAGAAGTCTTTTTAGCGGAATTATATTGCATAAATCTCCAGAACTTTTTCATAGCCACGTCGGCGGAGATATGCGGCAAAGAGGTCTGTCATCATGGTCCAGTACTGCTTTCATGGCGAGGGCTACATGCTTGAAATTGTCAGTTGTTCAGTACTACAGGAAAAGAAAACATGTAAAATGTCCTTATCGACCCTGAATCAGGATTCAGCAAAGTTAAATAAAAAAATGGAAAATGTTTTAAAATTAAATATTCCCTTTCACATTGATATTAAGTTAATCGAGTAATAACAACAATAGTAATTTGAAGTATTTATCAATGTGTGTGTTTTTGGACACAAATTAAGTTACTAATATTATAATAAATATGTAAACATGCATTATTAGAAAAGATGAAGAGAAATTCTGTCCGTCAAATTCTATTTGTTTCTATTATATAATAGACGAGGAATGAAATAGTCTTATGTTGGTAAGGTTTTCTTGAGCTTCAAGTAATCCACTTAACCTTCTCTATGAATTTTTGCAAATGTAAATATGATGTAGCATCAAAGTGAATACAAATCTACGATGTTTAGCAGTGTAAATTTGTGAACTCGTTTAATGTAACCTCTCTTTTCATTATATCTTAACATCGCTCAAGTTTTAAAAAATGTGTTTTTCTAAAAACTATTTGTTACCTTATTTTAGCATAAATACTTATTCAAAGAAGTTCCATTCAAAAACACATTTTCCTTTCATAAGAACAAAATTGCATGCATATGTATATATTGAAGAGAATAGAAACTTTGTTAAATTTGCTAGAATCTTTCATGCCAAACTTATTATCCTCAAGTTCTCTCTTTGTGGCGTATCCTCGAAAGGTAGATTTCTACGGTTATCAGAGACATGAACGCTCTTTTCTTTCTTCTGCATAATATTGACCTTTCTGGAACGTCGAATGGTTTTTGTAAATCATTTTAGTTTGCAAAGTATTACGTGACTAAGGATGACTCGGAGTTTTCTTCCGCGTACATCCCGCAACTAATTCTGATTTTATGAGAATGACGTTATTGATTATCCTAATTTCTTGTATTTTTGGATGCAAATGTATTTACAGTTTCCCAATAATACAAAATGAACGAACCGGTAATACCTTAATGGTCTCTAAGAAGTTGTTGATCTCTGAACTGGACGTTTCAAGAACTTTTTTCTTGTAGCCAAGTAACACATTTGTAAGAATATTTACCGTAGTGTAAATGAGGTCATGTCTCTCATAGTATCATAGTGATAAGGAGGGAACTCACATTTTGAAGACTCAGACTCTACTTCGAATCGCGAAGATCACTCTTAAGAAAACAAATTCTAGTAGAGGAAGGGTCTGGATGATATTCTTAAAAATCTCTCAGATGTCCCACTCTTAAACTAGTTTCGAGAAGCAGGTAAACTGGTCAACAAACCGTTGATGACAGATATGGCATCTCTACTGCATCGTTAATTCTGTCGGTCTTGGAGAAAGCGAAAACGCAGTCGCGTCTTTGCCCGTGAGCAATGAGTCTGCGGCAGGCAGTAGTGGTGGTCGTGCTCGTGGAGTTAGCGAAGGTTATGCGGCGTCGGCTTTACTGAACGAACGGTATCTCCAGTTCATGCATACTCTCAGGTCGTCGTCTTTTTTTTTTTTTTTTTGAAAGGGGTTGGGGGAGTAGGCGGGCATGAAATTACATAAGGTATGCAAGACTCGCACGATTAGGTTGGAGTAAGCGAGTGAAGAAATGCAAGTGAAGATGGCTTGCTTGGGATGAGGATGCATTATTGTGCGATTCTCGTGAGTGTGGAATGATGTTTTCGTTTCAAATATAGTAAATGACGATAGAGGTTGTTTTTCATTTTGTCTCTCTCGCTATTAAGCCTACACCTCGGTTCAAGCCATTACCATGCTGTGTGTTTCGTCAATACTTTGTTTCGTCACATAATCGCCCATTTATTCATACACTGTTCTCTCTACCGTACCAACATTGTGTACTTGTTTAATACAAATCACTCGATCCTCATATTCTTGAAAATCTACTGTGCTTTCTCATCTTCAATTTATTTCTCCCAGTGTTGCACATAGTTTTCCCCCTCTCCTTTCTGTTATCCAACTATTTCTCTCTTCCTTTTTAATTCTGCTCTGTTAAAATATAATATGCTCTCTCGTTTCCGTATTCTCCTCACACACAAATCGAGCTGTTCACTAGTTTTCTCTGAAAAAAGTACGTATCTCCGTGACGTATGAGAACCTGAAGGACTGGCGTTGTTGGTTTGAACCATCTTTCATTCTTTTCGTAGTAACCAACTTTTGGTACATATATTATTGCATAGTGCACACAACAAGGTCGGCGTTGCTGTGGCCATGAAAACAGGGCCTGTGCAACAAGGAGGCAGGCAAAGCAATAAACATGTGGTTAAAAGAACAAAAGTTATAATACTGATTACGATGACGAATACCTTTTTAAATGTCCGATAAAAATGTACAAATTCTTAAACCAAATCAGCGCCCTATGCTTGGTAATAATGTCATTTAGGTGCAGTTCTCTGTGAAGTTGTATATCGAACACTTGACGGTACGATCTCTCGCCCCCAATAACAGCTGAAATTTCGACAATTCACAATTATGTCTGCGTAATGCCATATACAATTTACAATCGTTACATACAAATTGCATATAATTATCAACAATAATTACGTTATCGTGAAAAATGTTATCCACAAATATTATTTTTAATTATTGGAAGAAAGACCCATCATACTCAACGTGGACCACGTATTGACATGAGGAATTCGGGTTAATGACTATGTTCTGTATGCAAAACTCTAACACTCATGGTATAACATCAGAGAGTGATTCTCAAAATAGTGAATGGAAAGGGATGAGTAACAAATGATCCTCTCAGATATTATTTTTAATATGAAGAGCTAAAAATTTGATTTTCTACATGGTGAAGAAGGATGGACGCCGAAAATATATATATTGAACAATGTGAAGTGAAAAATTTCGGTTCAATTACTAGTACAAAACCAGTCGCTGTCACTATACAATCAATTAAGTTACACACACGAAAAATGTTTTCATTGGAAGTAATATACACTGTACGAAAATGTTATTTTTGAACGATATTGAGTAGAATATCCAATTTCGTGTGTTGTATTTTTGTTCAGAGTTGTGTTTACGTCATGGATTTCCCGTTGTTCAGAACAGTGACCACCAATCGTTGCAACATAGTGATATTATCTTTTTCGATGAAACAAATATAATTTTAACATGCGATATTGTGAAATTTTTACTTTATAGACATTCTCACTCAAATTATTTCCTTGGTATTTACTTTATTATTGAACAATACATTATTAATTAGGTTATAAAATAAAAATGAAACAGCTGATCCGCCCTTATAATTTTCATACGCGTACCACAATAGCGTTCAGTCTAATACCTCACTGAGCTATACGCTACATTTCCATTTGGAAACTATTTTTACTAATTACGTGAGAGGTTAGTTATGAAATGTGGCATTGATTATACGTAACAGGTTGCCCCATATGAAGACTTAAGTCATTCTTACTTGATAATATCATGCCATAGAAACACGGCACTGTTCCCTGAAAGCAGAAAATATTATGTATATCGTTTATTCAGAATTTTGTTTGCCTCGTAAATAAACTTAATAATATGAAGAGAAACTACTACGTAGCATTTTACTTTTAAATTAAATTAATATCATTATAAATAACGAACCCAGACTTCGTCGAAAATCTTTGTACCTTGAGTAGCATCATCTAGGAGGTTGTTAAGAAACTCATTAGTTCCAAATCAAGTTGTTTAAAAAATATAAAAGAAAAAAACCAACTCCCTCCAGAAAATAGTTTTGTAATGATACTTTATTTGTACTACAATTAAATGACAGGAAAAGTTGTAATAAAGAAAAGTTACCTTTTATAATTAGGTTAGTGATGAGTTAAATAACATCTCGACATCTTTTACCAAAAGTTTAGTTTCGCACGTGGACAATTTTTCGTTCTTTCTCATAAACCTGCTTTGTAACAAACGTTTTTTACTACATTACCGAATACAGTAGTTGCTCAATAACTTATTGCGACCGATCTAACCGAACTTCGGACATTCATTCCAATCCTTCCTTTATTTCGTTTAATTTGAACACAATATCATCTTCCTAAATGATCAATTCGGTCATCAGGAAAATGTAATGTGATACTTGCCTATAGCCTACAGGCATTTCGAGATCTGTGCGAGTTCGGAGGAAGAAGGGTTGGATATGGCAGCAGGTCCGGTTTCCATTTTCACTCCGTCACTAATTTCACCTGGTCCATGTTTTTGTAGCCAGACTTCCAACTCGTAAAGCAACAATTCGATATCTCGATAATTTCTTTAGATTTAATATTATCTTAGATTCCCTAGAATCGCAACTCTTCTTTAAATATTGAAATTGTATTTTACTTTTGAAATCTTTTCCTACTTTGCCGCAACTAGATTACTTCGTTTTTAAAGGAAGAAATATATTATATACTTGGATTAGATTCGTCTTTAACTTCCCTAAAGTAATAGAATATCAATGAATCATTATTGCCGTTATCTTTCAGACGTATCTTTCATCCCCTATATCATCACGCTGAGCTGCTAACTGAAAGACTGGATTCCGATCCCCCATCATGGGAGATATTGAAACATGAAGACTGATTCCCAGGCGTATTCAACCTGATGTAAAGTAAGCACAACATAAAATGCATCACCAGAAACACAAGCAATTGTATGGGAAAGAGTTTGTATGGTAACATACAGTAAAATCGAGGTAAACAGTCCAGTGAAACGCAGTTATATAATTTCGTGAAGTGTAAAATTAATGCTAGAATCTATGTGACCGCAGCGTGGTGCTAGGGCATATTCTCATGTTGAGGTCTAATAAGTGAGATGCTATACCATTCGTGACTGGCGGGATCCTCATTAGAACAAATTGCCTTTTTAACCTACACAATCACATAATTTAGTCTTTTTACTATTTAAATTATATCAATTTCAATAATTACCCTCCGGACTGCACAGCGAGCAACCACACGATCCGTTGTTCCAATTCTACCGGGAAATTTTATATTTCGATTTTATTTTTGTTAACACGTGACCCAGTAATGCTAGAGCTATACGTCATAGTAAACCAGACAAATCTCGACAATTCAGATTTTTTACTGAAACTTTTCATATATAATCAAAGGTTTGCAATGATAATACTATATTTAAACTCTTATAATATTTTGTTTTTTTAAAACTGTGAATGCATATTTGCACAGGTTCAGGTATTTATTTTATATTCTTCTCTGTACGACATTTTATTTTTATTGCTACTTATTTGGACCCCAGTGGCTCTGTGGTAGCATTCTCGCCGCGAATGCCCGAAACGTAGCGTGAGACTCCTGTTGAACATGATCAAACAGATCAAGGCGATGGAGAATGTCCAAATAAGTTGCTATAAAGTGGATTTATTTTATCTTTCCTTCAACATAATTTCACTTGTCAAATGATGTCTTGTGGTAAGATGCGTCCTTCCCTTCCATACACAACGCACCACTCATATTGCGCCTTTAGAAAGTATTATCCACTCGTTGTGCCTTTGTTCTGGCATACGTTCTTCAGAGTCCATTTCTATCGGCTCCGTCGGCGTCACACAATAGAGAACAACCACGCGTTGGAAAGTCCCCGGGGCAGTGCGTAGCGGAGAAATCTCTGGCGGAAAGTGGTAGCTGCGGCGCAGCGCTGGGCAGGTGAAGCACAAGTGCCACTGGAAAGTGACTTTGCGCGACGCAGCCTCCACGAGTTGGCAAATGGGGAGCTGTACTCCTTCATTCCAACTGTATGACGGTGAAGGTTGTATAATTGGATGACATAATTGTGTTTCAAAAACATGGGCTTTACCAAAGAAAGAAAACCAATTCAAGCAAACAAATTGAGAGATTCAAGTAATAAAATACGTGAATGGAATCAACTGACGTATTGTAATGTTACGTAGCATCGAAACTTTATTAGAAATAATAATATAATTTCATAAAATGATACTGAATTTCTCTGTATATACATTATAGGATTAGTCATAATATCGAAGCTTTCACTTGTGACTTTTAAACAGATACTTCGTAATTTCTCAAATATTTATAATATTTATCCAGTTTCTAGAAGGAGGGATAAAATAACTCGACCAGATAAAATTAGTCAGGAGACGAAAATCGAAATTGAGTCTTCTGTACTTCGGGATTAAATTAATCCCTCTGGCCTACATCATTCTCAAAGATATTACCATATCCTTTTATTTTGCAGTAAACCGTAGGGCAAGCTATAAGGTCATAATCGTAAAATAAATTACAAATGTTTCATTTTCATTTGTGATGCAATGACATTTAATGACTTTATTGCAGAATATTAATTGCGTTGAACAATACCTTTGCTTAGGTCTTGTGATAATCAATGCTGACTTACGGTCTAAACCATTTCAGCTCTGTAAGTAGTGCGTTGAAGGAGTCACAATGTGAACATGGCAGGACAATGAAATTTAAATTTTGTACCATGTGACCTTATGGTAGTAAACATTTTATAGTGATTTCATTAGAAATACAATGAAAATCATTGAATATTTAAAAAAATCAGCTTTAAATATTTATAAACAAGCGTGTTACAAGTAACTTTACTAGTCATTTATTCATTTTTGACTTCTTTTCAAGACAAGGCGATAACTGGTATTGAACTGAGAGCTATTACAATTGATTAAAGTTGAGAAATATTATTTAATAGAACCTAATTGTTTAGACAGGGCAAAGTTATTTCTTCTTTGTCATTGCTTATTAAAAACATTATGTATTTTATTTTCATTACCATATACATTGTTATATTACATGATTTAAACCATATTTAAGTTATTATTTTCTTTGAAGTAGTGAAAGGAATATATTGAAAAATATTTATTTTAATGGTTTACAAGTTATAACAACACTTATAAATTAAATGGATGAAAGAGAAATTACAGACGAAAATTATCCCAGCAGATTCACAAGCAAGATCCGATGATTCCTCACTTTGACTCATCACAGAAGTTATTCTGAGTCAACTGAACATACCGGTTTCAATCACAAAATTATGTTTAGAGTGTTAATGCTCTGTCGGTTTTTACATTGACATTTTTTGATTTTGAGAAATTTAATTTCTTAAGTAGGCAATATATTTACTTTTCAACATTCGGTCCCTTTTGTCTTAGGAATATGTGAATTGAAGGAGTGAGTGAAGACAGGAGTAATCATATATTTTCAAGATTTGGTTCTAAACAGAAGTGAGAATAACGCTCGTATATTATACCTCCAAATTAATAATAAAATTAATATTATTTTGTGTAAAGTTCGTTTAGTGTCATAGCAATCGCGAGAACTAGACAAAAATGACATGGTTTATGGAGCAATAGAACTTGGTGGAAAAGAAATGAAATAATTTTCATGAAAATCTAATAGTCTTTAGTGCTCGAACGAATGTATTTCGTTTAAGATGGTCGTTTTATAAATTTCAGCTTTGCTTTAAAATAGGTTCTGCAAGCGCTGTACGTTCTTTCGGAGTACGAAGTTGAAATTGATATAGTTTCTCTTTTTGTAAGTTTTGTCGTATAATTATTCGTTAATTCGATTTGAAACAAAAGCCATGCTTTCAGTGACACGCAGATATTTTTAATTGATATTTAAAGAACATGTTTCTCAGCAGAAAGCGAGTGAAATGTTTGGAGACTGATACAAAACCATGTTTCGTTCAAGTTGATATTGTCTTGTTTGCTGAAGAGTTAATATGGGAAAGTTCCTCACAAATTTTCATTTACCTCCATCAATTTAGTGAAAATACGTGAAACGTGATGTACTAAAGACCTCCATTCGTGCAGAAATGATGGGAAAATCTCTTTCGTGCCATATTACAATGGTACTCTTTAAGTGAAATTGAATGCATGGGAATATACAAATGACTCGAAGCGTGTTTCACATGAAATACTTTTAACTCGACGACGAGCTTTCAGATTCTGTCTATAGGTCTAGAGAGAGCTCTATTTATAGGTTATTCGAACTTTCCTCATGAGAAAATAATTTCTAACCCTTAACCGGTATCGTCGGGATCGCGCTGCCACCACGGGTTATTTATTCATTCTTTTAAAGAATTTCTCGCTTAACATAGTGCTCACTCACTATTTTGTGTTATCTTATAATGTCGCGACACACGGTGGATGCCGGAGTTCGGAGTCGCAGCTCTATAACAGATAAAGATGCGTGTCTAGTGTTGTCACGACCCCCACGTTACCAGGTACGAATAACAAAATTTTGTATTAATGTTAATTTGATGTGCATTTAATATTTTTGTCAAAAACTTTCAAAAAGAAATGATTTTTTAGATTTGACCTACAAACTTGATATTTGACAGGTGGGTTCCTTTTAGGATGTAGACATCCGTTAAGAAAGGATTTTATGGAAATCCATTTTTAAAGGGATGAAATAGGTGTTGGAATGTTTTATATATATCCCAGCTTCACTCTGATAAACCCGGACCAATTTCAACCAAACTTGATTTAAAAATTACTGACTATCTGGCAAGCACTTAGGGGTATGACATCCCTTGCAGCATTAAGAAGGGGGTGGGAACAGGGAGGCATGTAAAAATTATGAAAAAAATCCGATATTAGATTTGAAACCATATTTTTCAGTTTCGTTGAGAGCGTTCCCGATGTTTTGTATGTTCATAGTTAGTCCATATTGCAGATAATATACCCCTAGCATCCCTAAGCTAGGGGTGGGAATGTAGGACAAGTAAAAAGAATACAAAACCACCAATATTTGTTGAATACATCATTTTTTAAGACCTAGAAGAGCAGAGTCACACTATTAATGCTGCTCAACGTTATGCCCTAAATGAGAAAATACTCACTTTGGGAAGAGATTGAAAAGGGGATAGAAAGATAATTAAACGAAAATGACATATTAGAATTAAGATCATAGTATTTGACGCCGCAGAAATTAGTAGTGACATTTCCGAAGACGCATAAGTCCACAATCAGTTCCTATAAACCCCAGCACCCCTAGGAAGGGGATGTCATAAAAAATTAGCGAACATGTTAAATAACAGTGAAGAGTTCACATTTTCGGCGGCGCTGAGTTGATAGTGAAAGTCTAACTTCAGTGCTCATGAAAGAAAGACACTATTAGAACCCCTTGGAGGTGGGGAGGAAATAGGTTCATGGATAAAAATTATTGAAAACTAATTTTGAAGTATTAAAAAATGAAAATTGCATTGCGTCCGTAGATAAAGGGTTGATGAGATTTTTTTTGTGAGGCTCTACGACTCGTCGACATCGAGATCATTAGAGTCCTAAAATCATGTACAGGTAGGGAAAACGCAGTTACGCACTAAGGAGAGCCAACATGACTCTCCCCGCATGTGGGACTCGCCAAATGACTCAACCATACCCACTAAAAGACCACCTGAATTACTCAAATCATATATCAAAACATTACTCAAATCATATATCAAAACATCAAAAAAGGAAAATGAAAGATACCCTAACCCTCGCAACCGAGTAGCGTCGGGATCGAAAAGAACAAGAGATGATCAAGGAAGGTCAGGAAAGAGAAAGGAATGAGCCTTCCACAAGTAAGTGGAAGTAAAGCCAGACTCAGCTCGGGGCCCCTTTGTCAAACACGTACTTACTAGATGTAAGTCACCTGGGGGTTAATGAGATGGTTAAACTACCAGTTCCATTAAGTTCAAGTTGAGATTACGTAGGGACACGGTATCCTTGGAGCTGGTGGTGAGAAGGGCGAGACGCAAAAATAACGTATAAAAACTGACATTAGGATCGTCCATGGTTTTTGTATAGATGAATTATTGTATTTCCAAAGACATTATGTACCCATCATATCACATGAGCACGACACTCCTATTAGTAAGGGTTGGATTAGATAGTGACTCGAAAAATTAGCGAAAATATCCGCTAAGAAAGGATTTTAGAACATTCACCCCAAAGGGAGTGAAATGGGAAATTCTAATGTTTCTAAAAACTCTTTGTCACACCAGTGAAAATAAATGATTGAGGATACACACCAATACTATCAAACCACCAATATTAATGGATAACATTCTTACTGGATGTGAGAAAGAATTAAGTTGCAGACAAAATTCACGAGAGAGAAGCCGCGGCGACTAGGTTAGTTACCTTATAAAATCATGATCATGTTACCTTATAAAATCGTATTAAATTTGTCCAAGATGGCATGCATTTCAGATGCGCTAATACTACACTGCTTACTTGCTTCGACCGAGATGCATGAGGAAGAAAGGAGGATATTAAAATTCGAACCGAACATCACACAATTTTAATATGATACCACATACAACATACCTAAAAATGGCTACTTCACTCATAATACCGTGTCACAATTCCTCCAAATGTTTTACTTTATCCTGTTCTGCCGAAAGAGTGCGTTCAGAATAAGTGCAAATGCGGGTAAGGAAAACGAAAAAATTGTCAAATTGCTCTCAATCAATCAATTTATTTTTTTCTCAATCTCTCTCTCTCAATCAATCAATTTATTTTTTTGCGCTAACGTTTGATTTTACGACTATTTGTTTAATAATAAACGTCACGGAGTATTAAAAATTAAGAAAGTTTCACCAGTATTTTTTTCTGTATCATTAACTTTGCAAGATATTGACGATTTTCTGGAATAGCGTAGCGCCCACTATGTATTTGAACTCTTCATCCACTCCTCCTAAACCTGCACTTACTGAAAGTCTAGAATGTCGCCGACAACATGCATTTTTTCTATAGGACCTCCTAAACTCGAACAGAAACTACTGTTGAAACAGTCGTATTTCCCAACTAAACGTCTCAATTGTTTCCTTGACCGGTTTTGCTGTGTGTGATGGTGCATTATCATGAAGCAAAATCGATTTGTGTTGCCTTTCTTGATTTTCTGGTCAGGTCAGGTTCTTCACGGAATGCTTGATTCAAATTGATCATTTGTTGTCGGTAGCGTTCAGTATTAACGGTTTCGCCAGGTTTTAGCACCTCATAATAGATCGCAATCGATGGTAATGGTTCGCCTAGAGTTACTCATGATCTTTTACGCCTAGGATTCTCGAAATATATCCACATTTCATCACCTGTCACAATTGGATGGAGAAATGACTTTCTCTTGTACTTGGCGAGCAGCATTTCGCATTTTTCGGTTTTCTTGCTGTCTTTCATTCAATTCATGTGGAACCCATTTTCCCACCTTCTGCATCTTTCCCATGGCTTTCAAACGTATGGAGACGGCTTCTCGTGTTACATTTAATTGATCCGCGAGTTCTTGTTGGGTTTGAGCGCCATCCTCATCCAACATTGCTTGCAATTCACTGTCTTCTAACTTTTTCGGTTGTCTTCCACGTTTTTCGTTTCTCACGTCAAAATCGCCACTTTTTAATTTCTCAGAGTACTGTGATTTACCAAGAGCATCCTCACCGTAAGCTCCGACAAGCATTCGATGCGATTCTGCAGCAGTTTTTTTAAAATGGTACCAGAAAATCAATGCTGTTCGCAAATCATAGTTTGTAGGCACAAAACTCGATATGTTCAACGCTATTTAAAAACTATGCTGTTATATGAATCTTGTATTGTTGTGAGGTTGCGAGTATGGTTGCCAGCTGTCAAAGAAATAAAATGGCACCAATGATGCGGTTTGAAGGCTACTACATTGACAGCTACGGCCATCCATGGGCAAATTCCGGTTTCATATTTACACACGTGGTAATTTAAATAACCAACGAGTAAATTCATAATAGACGTCAATATGAATTGGAAGGACTCATCGAACAACATCCTCCAAGTCGTGAATTGCGCTTTCTCTTAGTGTTTTCAGCATCACTGTTTCTTCGTCATCCAAACATGACATGAAATTAATTCAGTCATATTAAACGTTAAAAACAAATTATATCCTTACTTCTTGTGGTTTAAAACATGCAGATATTCTTTGGTTCACAGATGTACCTCTGCTAATGCGTGATGGGGGAAGGAATGACTCTGGCGTTTCCCAGCAGCTATGAAAATACATCTGATAATCCACCAGAATGTTTAGGTGCTGTTGTAATTAGATTCATTTGTTGCTATCTCTTGGCAAATCTCAACCACAATTGGAACACTTATCTTGTTAGTCCAATGCACATGAAAGACAATGAAGTACATATTTGTTGCTGTAACAATCTGTCTATAAGGAGTAAAAATAATCTTTACCTGAACACTCACATATTAATGCCTTTTTTTCATAGTGCTCACTGTGTTCAATAAGCATGAAAGAAACTATGGGTTGTTACTGACTGAGGAAACATGTATATTGTGCAGAGCGAATGACGTAAGTCCCGCTTACCTCGTACGGGCCAAATACGAAACTAGTTGGAAATATAAAATCAACACACATGTACGTCCCAAATTCTATAACAATGCGACGTCCGAATCTTGGTATTTCGCAGGCAAACAGATATTGTGTAATGTCAAAAAGAAAACTTTTTTTGATCGCTTTCCTTTAAAAAATAATAATGAAGTAACTTATGTTTACTAGAATTTATTATTTATATAAAGATCGTTGCTTCTACCAGTGAAATAAGCTTCAATCAACTACGAAAATTAATTTGCCATTTTAAAAAATCCATCCATACCCACGGGTTAGCCTCGCCCGCATCTCGCGCTAGGTCAAATTCCTTAGAGACGAATAGTGGATTTTTGTTGCGGTCTCTTATACATTCAAATGATGTATTTCGGTATGACCCTGTCAATCACCTGTTCTACATGAGGCAAACCGATTCCCTTCTTTGTTTTTACTTCGACTATTTATCCCCATCTCCAGTGCTTCTCCTAAAATATCAAGTACAATATGCAGGACATGAATTAAAAAGAAAATCAGGTAACATTTGTTTCACTTGATGAAGCAACATATAGATATCAATGAATTTTGATGGAGACTTATAGTAACAAATTATTCTTATTTTTGTATAAGTTGCTAATTTGACTAGCAGATACATTTACTCTATACCCCGTAATTCTTCTCGTATTGATTTAGCACGATTCATGCAACGCATTGTTATATCTCGCAGCTAACTTTTTATCTTATCTAGGAATTTTTGCTGAATTTTTTGAATCCGCCTCTGCCTTAGGGCCCTTGATCGGAATTGATGGGATGGTCCCTTGCTTGCTTCCGGAGAGTAAATTAGTTTTTTTTCCCTCCACGTGGTCATACGCAGTTTGTACTGTTTTTTGACAATAAATTTATTTATTTATTTATTTATATTTTAATATCATTTCTAGTCTTATTCCTTCAGATGAGAATTCGTTAACTTCAACCTTTATCCTATTCTACAACGTTCGTTTCGAGCAGAATAACGAATTAAAGAATTTTTGTAGTATTTCCAAAGGTTTAATCAACTTAAGTCCATGAAACATTAAAGAATACTTGACTCTTTATACTTTTCAGCAGTGTACTATGATGACCAGGGCTCGGATTTTGAATGATATTAATATATTTTTCCTGACTTTAAATGACTTTGAGGAAACGATTTCTAGCCTTTCTTAATCTCGTTGGACCATTTGAATTTAATTTAATAGTTTGCTATTAATTTAAATCGTATATTATTATTTATATGGTATTAATTTAAATAATATATTAAAATAATATTATATTAAATAATTAATTTAATTTAATAATTTAATAGTTAAAGTTAATAGAATTATTTTAATAATAATTGAATATAATTGAATAATAATTTAATAATTTGCTTCCGGAGAGTAAATTAGTTTATTGTCCTCCACGTGGTCATACGCAGTTTGTACTGCTTTTTTGACAATAAATTTATTTATTTGTTTATTTATTTAGTACATAAAAATGCATAATTTGAAGATTTTTGTTCTAATTCGGTAATTTTTAGGTTAAATTACTGTGACCAATCAAAATGTTCATGTTTATTATTGAAATATGGCTTGAACTAGTTTGAAATATGGTTTGAAATACGAATTGAACTTTCGAAATATTATCAAGCTCAGTGGTATTCTTCAACTAGCCTAATTTCCACTTTGATTTTCTTTGTAGTAAATAGATACTTATGTAATTGTTTTTTAGTGCAAATTTTGATTTTTTTACTCATTTAATTGAATATTTTGGACTTTTTAACGCATATTTTGAGTGCATATCTTTTACTTTTAGTGAATATTTTCCGAATTTTTAGTGTATACCTACTCGAACCCTGTTCATGACACTTCAACTGTAGCGATACAACGTATTTTTATTTTTTTTATTTTTGAATGATTTATTTTTATTGAATGAGTAATTCTGAGCAAATTGACAATATAAGGAACTTTATTTTTATATATTTTCGGTTCCCGGTTCTTGGAAAAAACTAAAAGTTATAGTATATAAGAACTGTATCTGTGAATACACTACAACGGTGTTTATATTAGTAGTTCTTGAACATGGATTGATAGAGATAACTAAGAAGTAACTTTGCTCAAATGACTTTCGTTAGTTGAAACATTTCTTAAATTTACCGCGAAAGATCTCCTGAATATGTGATTTTTTTCCCACTAGTAATCACTGCTATTGAGAAAATGTGATTTATTTATTTATTTGCTTCTTTTATTCTAAAACAAATGACACCCCTGTGACGAAAATGGTTCTGTGTCATGTAAAAATACCCTGTGTCACATAATATGATCAGTTTTTAACCCTTAAATTTATTTATTACGAAAAAGGTATTCTGACCAGCAAGTAACGAGGCGACTGTCACATGTTTTCAGAAGTAAACGAAATGATTAAAATTCATAATTGATGTGAAAATGAATTTGGAAAGCTCGCCTCACAGCGTCAACTCGTATGAATTAATTCTCATGAATTGATGATTACCGCATATTTCTGAATTTCTGTTTGTCCGATATGAAATTCACCCTGAGTCAAAAGAAGTTACATACATATTTCTTGTAGTTTGAGAAATGTAGGTAGCTATTTTTTAATTATCAGTGAGCTCAAGCGGGACGCGAGAATATTTCCTTGCAAACGCTGGCGTTTCTTAGCAACGACCAAAATGCACCGAACTATTCACAAGAATGTAAAACTGCTAGTGTAATTAGATTTTTTGTTGTGATCTCTTAGCCAATCTCAACCAAAATTGAAAAAAAAATTGACTTATCTGCCCAATGCTCTTTGGGGGGAAATGACATTCCTGGTTGCTGACGCGGAGAGGTCTCCTGCAGAGAGATCTCTTATAGTGATTATTTTGCCCGGACCAAATATAACACGTTGAAACGCTTCTTGTCTGCTCTCTTTCTCTGTAGCATTCACCCATGTTTAGATTAACTTCCGGAATTTAAAAATTAATGAGACATTAATCTTCAAATCCTTACAAACAGAAGAAACGGGTAAATGCATCATATACCCTGAAAAACTGAATTTACAAAAATCAGGAAATACCTTTAATATTATTATGCTAGTGTAAAGTCAGTGAGTAGACTGCATTAGTAAACAAATTGGTAGAAAAACTACTTAAAATTGTTCTCCAATAAGTGAGTAATAATCTAAATATATTTGAATGCCAACATACATCGTGATCTCTTCAAACTATTTTCTAAAAATGTTTTGACCACCTGGAGGTGTATAAATTATTCATTCACAAATGTTTTTTTTACGTTTTTTTAATAAAAAATTACAAGAGAAAGTGAGATGTAAAATTTAAAAGTGGAGAAATAATTCTTATTTACTGTCCACTCATCGTAAAAAAATAATTGAAATTTCTACAAACCTAAATATGAATGTAGAAGATTAAGATGTGAAGTAAGGTAATCGCTCCCTGGATACCTTCCGTGATTATTCTCAGAAGAAATGATCTGAAAAATACTAAATCCTGCAATAAAAGAATTTTTTCTTTGGATTTGAAGTTATAAATAGTTTACATTTCATTTTCACTTTTTTGTTTCTTGTTCAATATTCTTCATTATCTCCATGATCAGGATGAATTGAAGATGGCAGTTTGCTTCTACTCTTCGACGAGTGCTAGAGACGTATTTGAGCTAGTGTATCTAAGCAAAGATTGTAGTATATTTAACAATTCTCAACAATGTCATAGCATTTGTTATTTGGTTTCATTTTGAAGGATGGAATAATTCACTGATTTACAAAATGTATTTACAAAAAATTACTTACCTAGTTGTTATGTGGATGTTGTTTTCAAAATTTATTTAAATTCCTACCTTCCGCAATAGGTAAGAATTTGCGAAATTAAAATGATAAGCCATTGACATGAAAGTTTTTCGTGTCTAAATGCAATTTGCCGACAGTCATACGTAGTAGTAGTGGCTACGTCTTCACTCCCCACTCTTTGTTGAACGGAAGAGCGCTGTTCGATTCCACGCTCGAGAGAACTGGGTGAGGTTTTCAGTTCTCTCAATTACTCAAGACTACCCAATATCTCTCGTTTCAAATTCCTTCGCCCAAAAACAAAGAATATGGTTGAAGAGCTGATCATATGCCCGAACCTCGCCACATCGTAAAATACGACACAAATCAAAAAAGATATATAAAATACATTGGTAATTGGAAACATATTGTTAACGAAACTGCAGACAACTACATTATCTCATGTCATTTTTTTGCATCATTTATGCTAGAATGGCGATATTGTTATTGATTGATTTGCAATAAATTAAGTAAATACAAAAAATTGATTTATGTCATTCTCAAATTTCCATGAATTATTCGCATAGGTTCAACCCCTGTTTTTCTTTCTGAAAATCAATCGAGTGACAATACATAAAAATACAATACACTATCATGTAATCTAAATGTAGTTCTGGTAGATGATGCTTGATGAATCTCATAACATTAATTCAGACCACAATAATGGTACTTTTCATGCTATCTATAAATAAATAGTGCTTTAAATTAAAGTGGCATTTAAAGAAACTCAATATGTTGCGCTCTTTGTGGGATTAATCATTGGAACTTTGTCATACGAAATATTTCAAACCTTCTAAATCGAACAGTAAATGATCATCACATGTAATCAAATCAAGAGGTAAAATCTTATGAGTTCTGTTAGGTAATTTCAAAAGTATTTGTAGAATAACTTTTCTTTGTAAATTACACTTCACTAGGTTCGAAACCAGTGTAGACTGGTTTTTGTTACTTATAGATAAACTCTAACTAAAAGGTCTTAAGACGCGTAAAAAAAACAACTAAACGATCGAAATTTGTGGTCAACTTGTTTTGTTATCTTGTCTCTTCTGTCATCTCGTAATTTTTTGCTGCTTTCTACACATTTTTTTACAAACACGCTTTTTCACGTACCTATCCGTTCTCTAATGGTATTAATAAGTTTGATCATTACCAGAGGCAATAAAGCTTACATTGCATTTACTATGAAGACCTTAGTTTTTGTTCATTCTTCATTCCTAATTTTCAAATATTGACCAAACTTAACACTGAACCACCCTTGAAGATTTTTCGCAAATTCATGAAGTACTTTGTTATATTGATATAAGATTCTCCGTTTGAAAGTCACTCTAATGAGTAAGTATGGATATATCGTGCAGTACGATCTATATACGAACTATATAACACATAGGTCGTATATGAATGGGAAAAATGTTCATTTCTCCAATTGAATATTCCGAATAATACATGAATCGGAATCGTGGCACTTTATGAATGTATGTTCTAATGAATATAGTACCCTGAAACTTTTCAAATTCCATTAGCTTACATTAAAAACACTTTTAATTACTTGCTTCCAATTTGGTGCCTGAAACGAATTAAGTAAAAATGAATATTAAAGTAAATAGCATGTCTTCAATTACAAGTTATATCATAGATTTCTCATCTTGTGACCAAAAACTATTCAATTTGTGCAAAACATTATTAATTAAAAATATGAAAAATGTGGGAAAAAAAATTTGTTTGAGGCAGAAATGAATTGAGGACAAACACTACAAAATACCTTATATATCTTCTATACTCCAATGTAATATTCGATATATCTATGGACAAGAACCATTACTTTTTCCGACTATAATTTTCGTTTGTTCAGTTATTTTCCACGATTTACAGTGCTATTCTTGTTGTTACGTACAAGAAAAATGGGTAGAAACATGAACGACACATTTTCGTAAGACCGGAGATCAGTATAACCTAAACGTTGGTTAACACTGGTGTAAACACTTGGAAAATGCATTCTCTCGTGTAAATTTCCTTTGAGAACCAAGAGTCCCTTTCAATCAACTGAGCTGTTTTTCTCTTCTTCCAAAGAAATCTGCGGAGCGTTTCATTAACTTGTTTTCTCCAGGACTTGGGGTGAAAAGGAAATGCAGTAGTAACCGAATCGGACATCGTGTGAATGAAAAGAGAAGCGTTTCAAAAAGAAGGTAAAGGCTTAATTAAACAGGATGAGATAGTAATCAGTGAATGCATTTCCCTCCAGTCTTGTCAAGCTCATTGTTCTATTCACAGTGAGGGAGATACGTTAAAATAGGAACAAAATGAGAGGTGAAAAGGTGGGAGAGTGAAGTGTACTAACTAGTTAGTTTACTTTCCTCATTCAATTCTCCTTTTTTAAAAATATGGAGTGTTATGAAATTTGACGACATAAAATGTAAACGGTATTAATATGAGAATACTCAGTACAGATCGCATGCAATTAAGTATGTGAAGCACACATATATTCACTTTGTTGGTGTTTATATGTTTTAAATTATTATCCACAACATCTTTTAGTATCAGTTATTACGAAATAAAAAAATTAAATAGTGAATTCCGCTGACTAATAACTTCACAATTTTCTTACATTACCAAGTACCTAATAACCCTTCTTAGTGGACAAAGTAATTAAGTTTTTTAATAATAAATAAAAAATTAACAATATATTTTATGTGACATACGTTTGTAGTAAATCAAGTGACAGATGTTTATACCTGTGGTGTAGTATTTCATGTGATAGAAGTTTATACCTGCGGGAACAAGTATATGACTGTCACATTATCAATCATTCTTTTCTCATTTCCTTAACATTAATACAATTTAAAACAGTATTTCTATCACAGAAGCTAACCCGCGCTCTTCAATGCGAAGAAGAACAACTGAATTTTACTTTTCCTCGAGAGCAATGCAATATCTATAACGCATCCGTTTAAGCGATCTGTCCGAAATTGGCGTAAAATTTCTCTGCCAACAAACCACTTTTTTTGGCAAGCCTTATGGAGAAAATACCGATGTAACCGATAACAGTTTAGAAACTTACTTATCTTATATCGCAGACGATGAATAAGAACAGATCGGTACTGATAAGACTATGAAAATATCACATCAAAACTAAGATAACTATATCCATACGTCGCAATATATCATGTTAACCTTGTGGATTTTTTAATACAATTTTCGAGTTAAAGAATATGCCGTCTCCTTTCTCTCGGGATGTTAGTCATCAAGAGAAAGAAAGTTGGTGGACGGGAATCTTCCGAGAAGCAGCATCAGGCGAAATACAACGTCCGCTAGTTGTTTTCAACGGCCACTAAATGGTAAGCGCTAGGTATAAATTATGAATATCTGCACCTAAAATTTGTTCCCGTCATTAAAGTCAGTGTTGGTCGAAGCAGACTGACCCAGATAATTCACTCTAGTAGAAACGACTGTATTAATAGAAATGATGTTACGAAATACAAATAGCTTGTTTCTTTTGTGTTGATTTGTTTTTAATAATATTTTTATTACACTATTATTTAATTTTACTTCTTTTCCTCAATAATTCACACCTTGGAATTATTTTTGTATACGTTACATATCTCATTATCTACCATCCATGAAAGTTGTGGAATCCCATGTGCTCATAATTGTATTTAGGTATTTCAAAGACTGGAGAAACGGGAATGACATTTGTTGTTTTCTAAGTAGTGAGCATTTTTTAGCCCAGTGTCTCCCAGAGAACAATTGATTCTCACCACGAAGTTTCTATTTTTGAAAACAATCTAACAGTGCACCAAATGATGGACTTGTTCTGGAACGAAAGAAGTAAATGGAATCTGTTAATTTGTTGTATTCAATTCTGAAATTCAGTTCTCTTTTGATACATTATTCCGATAAAAAAATAGAAATAAAATTTAATGCAAACAATTAATGATTTTTCGAGAATAAAATATTAGATGAGTTGTTCTTTTCCAAGTGAATCCATATTTTTTCATGCGCACAGAATAATATATATCCATATATAGTGAATCCATATTTTTATATAATTAATCACTTTCTTAAATCTAATATCTTAGTACTCGTATATCTTAGTACTCGTATATAGTATCATTTGTTTAACTTAATGACCTTCTTTAGATACTAAACATTTATTTTACTTGTAGTACAACATTTCAACCTCTATTTGGCTCTTATTCAGGTACAATTGAAAAAAATCATTGTTACATTACAAAAAAACAATAACTATATAACATAAGTTATATATAACAAGTAAATATATAAAATGTATAACAGGCAATCTACATATGATAACGTTTCTGCGTATGAGCGTAAATGTATATAATATGGGATGTATAACATCTCTGAATTGGGGTATATAACATCTGCAATGAGCATTTTTTCTAGGCAATAGATACTATCCCAAATCTTAATTTCATTCTGTGTCCATTATTTAGACAGTGATCAACAATCACACCAATACTGGCATTCTTATTAACGTTCCTTCTATGTTCATAAATTCTTACTTCAATAAAATTTTGGTTCTGTCTTTCCTATGTAGCATGTCGAATAATTACCACAATTTATTCTATAAACTACATTTTTTTTCGTTTTTCCCTTTCGACTTTTTTTAGTTATAACACCACTTAGTATTTTCCTGTCTTGTCACTAACTCTACGTTTATACGTTTACCTGAAACGACGTTAAGCTCAATAGCTATGTGTTATAGAAATAAACATGTAAGTCGAAATGGTCACTACTACCCAAGTGACGGGACGCGTGTAGAGATTTCATGTGAAATTTTCATGCAGAAATTTTAGTTTGTTTCCAGTACAAAGAGTTTATATGTTTCTCTCGAATCTCCTGTGGTGAGATATTTAATCATTTAATCATTAAAGGTATGTTTTGATGTTTGACAAGGGGGTGACAGAAAAACACTTTTAACAATAGTTGTATGTTTAAGAGACGAAAGAACTCATGAAATGCATGTTGGCTCAGGGCTCATCAAATTTAGGTCAGGGCATGGGCGTTAGTCTGCATTCCGCTTTATTCGCAATACAACTAAGCACCAATGCAGGGACTTTGACTGCGCGACTTCGCAACACGTTTAACTTATGTTTGTGCACTTGGGCGACGAGACGGCGTTGCGAGATATCGAGGTCAGATCAAACATAACGAATGTCATGGTCACTGTTGCAATGTTCTTGCAAGGGAAGTGTTAGAATTTGTCAGGAAATGGACACTGTTTCTGTCTAAATAAGCTGTTAAGGTGGGAAACTAAAAGAAAAGTTGATAGTTAAATACAAAAAAAACAACATAATATAATGAATTTAACGTTAATATTAAATTATTATCACATTGAATTCCATATTTAGTATTCATGTTAATTTCATACTGCTATGTTGTTGTGTTTAATATGTATTGCATCTGACGAAGGCTCCAACCAAATGTTGGAAGCTTTTTATGAGACTGAGTTTAGGAAAATAATTTTCTTCTCATTCTTATTCAACAGTGGAGTAACTTGAAGCAAATCGAACCTTGGAATGACCTTGTATTTGACCAGGTGACCTTATTATAAAAAATTGTAAATAAATGAAAAAACATAGGTATGAATGATACTATATGAAATGGAGATAAAATTGTACGCCAGGAAATAATAGAGATAATGGTCTATACTTGGCAAATTCGATGGAATACCAGCAAAAAGGGTTACATATATTTTTATACCAAACGTTAAGTATGCTGTGTAAAATAGAATATGGTTTATGCCGTAAAAAACAATTAAATTTCTTACAGATTACGGCAACTTTCAGAAATACTAGTACCTTTGTCGAATAAGAACGGATGGGCGATGTATGTGTCGTTGGGACAATGTGACATGGGACCATGTTTCCTTATCCCGCTTCCTAGCGGAGAAAAGTATGAGTACTGACTATACTACACGGTCAATGAACAAAATTTTACACCTTGGATACAAAGAAAAGAAGGAAAAAAAATTGAAATCTTTGACTATTATGTATTGACGCATTTACGACGAAGTCTCGCGTTGGAACTGTAAGGATTATTATGAAACGCGGAAATTAATAGGTGAAAAGAGTTGCTGCCGTAAATTACTGGGAGACGCAACATACATTGCAGTGTTTAATAAGTTCGAAAGAAATGCTATAAAGATTTGACAAGAATATGCGGACATTTCATTAAAATTTTAGTTTTAAATAGTTTTTATTTTTCTAAATTTACGCGCTAAGAATATTAAAGAAGGACAACATTGTAAGGCCTTTATTATCAGGGACGACAAACATTTGGTGATAAATAAATGGTATTTATAGTCTATCGAATTTTATACCGGACAAACATTAAACGGACTTACGAACGCCCGAATTTAACGAACATCTAATCATGTTTCTTTATATATTAAATATAAATTTCCGAAGTTTTATTCGAAAACTTTGAATTATTTGAATAGCTCAAGAAACAGACAATCAATTTCTGTTTAAGACAAGAACTAAAATGTTATAATGTGTTGGTAGGAAAAAATTTAGAATAATTACGAAGAATGTGTGACTTCATTACAAATAACTTATTTTTTCAGTGCTTCGTGTTTACTAGACATAAGTCACATAATAAACCTTCGATCCTTATTAATTGCTGAAAACAAGTTAGTTACGACTTTTATTAACCACCACCTTGAGTATAGGATACATAACGCAGACACGTTGAGTGAAATATAGCAAACGAGCGTTACGTTAATGCAGCACCGAGCTGTTATTCGACTAAGAAGTCGTGGAATTGAATACAAAATTCAGTTGCGAACAAAACCTATGCTAACAAGAATTTCAAATACAGTTCACAAAATACCGCGTACTTTGTCAATCTTGGGTGCGAAAAACATCCCTTGACTAAGATAAGCCAACTCATGAAATGCGAGTTTTATTCCATTTACGTAAGAAACAAAATAATGTTTAAAATTATTTATTATTTATCCATTTTAATTTATTTTCACCATTTAAACACACACACACACATATATATATATATATATATATATATATATATATATATATATATATATATATATATATATAATACGTTAGTTATATTATCAAATGTACTGACATATACAAATATAAAGGAACAGATTGTGGAAGTTAAAAATATGATTGTAGACCGCTGAAGATGAAATCATGAGTTATCTTAGTTTATTCAATAATGGTCAAAAAAAATATATTTCGGTTTTGACAACAACTTTATTTCAAGTACATCTCAAATATGCATTAACGATGTAAACGCCGATTTTAAAATAAGAATTTTTTGTTTCACATGCATATTTTGACGCGCATAGTAACAAAAAGACAGACACTTCGTCGTTAATGTATCATAGTCTGATTTGAATCAGATGACGAGAAAACTGTGCTTCCCGGATTGGTACCTTAACGCTGTGACACGGTATTTTGTCATGGTACGGATAATTAAGCCTCAAGAGTCGTGTAATTGATGAAGTTGTAAGAGAAGTCTGTAACAAGTTGAAGCGTAAGTGAAACTGCTCGTATCCGTGGTATGACCGGTTGGGCATGCACGACGTGCAGCTGCATACTGAAACACTGACGCTGTCTTCACGGTCGAGTGGTTAAAGCGATGCAAGTCGCGTGACAGTCGTACACGATTGAGAATAGACAAAAACCAGGTCAAAAATTAGTAATAATATGCTTTTTGTTAGAAGATTTATTTTGTATAACTCAGTAGGTACTAACACGTTTGGAAATTCTTATATACTTCATATTGGTAATAAAGATAAAACATTTATAATTTTATGTAATTAAATGTTTACTTATATAATTATTTCTCTGGAAGTTACCAAATTTTCGAAAGCTTATTTTCTTTATTTTCTACAATGCCGAAGTTTCTCCGTGTACTAAGTTTGGAATACAGAAAACTTTTGCCACTTGTGGAATAATAATTGTATAAACATGTATTTCTTGACAATAACTAACTAACTAACTAAATAAATAAACAAATAAATGTGAGTTGTTAAGAAATGCCATCAGTAGGTTCAACAATATTGGCAATACATAAGTCGTATACAATGATTGTTATTTTAGAAAATATTTTATATTTTTCAATCTATTATATCTTTATTCCTGGAATAAGGTATTACAAATTGATTATAAACCTGATTTTAGACAGTGTTGACTTATTTTCTCAATCGTTCGTTGTCAACAATTCATCCACAATGATATCTTCTCTAAATATTGGAACATTAATTTAATGTGACTCCGTTAAATACATATTCATAAGTTTTAAGAAACATTTCCTTATATAGCCCATAAAATCCTTTTTGAAAAAGAAATTTGAATCTAGGATTAAGTTACTTTATTGTGAAGCAAAATAATTATTTAGTGGTGATTTGTCCAATGGCTGTAAGTATATTTTGATTCGCTGTGTAACTTCTTGAAGAGAAAATGCAAGCTGATATTTATTTTGGTTCCGTACTATTGCAAAAAGAAATGAAACTAGAACACAATTTAGAGATTAGATAAAGGCAATTTGATAGCATATTTCTTTACCCTACGACATTTATTCTGCTAATTAATTATTAAACAGTTACCAAAATTACTCATTGTGGGGAAGTAATACTATACAGGGAAAAAATTAATGCAATAATATTAACGTTGACTAAATTCTCGATAGACTGAAACTAATTCAACTGAAGTTTCTACTAAAGTTTATCCCCTCGTACCCTTTTATTCCATAATATGAATGGACAGTAAAAGAATGGAATACAAGGAATCAATGATCATAGAATTTCAACTTGCTACGTACAATATGCGGCTATTTCCGCACAGTAAAAACACAAGAGGACTCAAGATATTACTTTGCATCGGGTTTCCATTGTAGAATAAATGTCCATTTATGAGATGATTTGGTTGTTTTTAAATATTTTCTTTTTGAGTGATTATAAATATTTCCTTCAGTGAATTAGTTGAATAAAATTCTGCTTGTAGCTAATAAAATTGTAAGTAAAAACGATCTTCTATTACAAACAATTTATTCTTCTACAGGTGTATATCAACGGTATTTGTCAAAGATTTAAAAATGTAAAAACTTTAACATAACAATATTAAAACGTGTACATAAAAACATTTCGTCTCATGTGTGAGTCTTCATCACAGCTTTAACATTATCACAATCAGTCTTTTACCTGATAAAGTCGTAATAATGTTAAAGTTTTTAGAATTTTATACCTTTGACAAGTGTCGTAGAAGAATAAATTGTCTGCGATAGAAGATCTTTTTTACTTACAACGTTTCTTTCTGTGAGTTCCCAAATTATACGGACAAGTTGTTACTCCGTATGGTTATGTTTTCTGAAAACAACGATGTGGTGACGATCAATTTTATCTCCATATTTCAAGTGGTAACAACCTGTTCGTCACGAAGTGGCGAGCGAGCTTTTTCCACAGGTGGATTCCGGCTCGCGTCATTTGTCTTGTGAGGGTGCACGTGCCAGGCGATAGCTCGCTTGCTCCCGTCCGCGTCTAGGCGCTGCTCGCTCCGAGCGAGAGACGCGACCGGCGCGGCGGCCGCCCGCTTACTTTCCCCGCTTTCTGCGGTCGCACCGATGGACCGTGACACGGCGGTTTCAGAGCTACCGCCTCCGTCAAGGCCTTCACAACCACCGACACTACTGTCACAGTCTCAGACACTGTCATTTTCAGTTCATTCACTTCCCATTCATTTCGATGCCCACGTCGCTCTCTCACACTTCGCTACGCAAAAATAGTTTTTTCCCTCCTCATAGAGTTTGGAATTTTTTTCACTTGCAATTAGATCAAGAAAGAATGCGCCGCTATCACTATTAATGAAATCGGCGCAAATAAATTTTATCAAGAGTTTTGACACTAGTAAACATCTGCTTTTTAATTTTTTAAAAGAAGGGTCAACTCTTCGATGTAAAAAGAAAAGGGAGAGAAAAAAATAGTCAACTCTTCGATGTATTCAATCAATCTACGAGTAACTCCACTCCAGTACTGTTGTCACATCATGTTAAGTACTTTTCTTTTTCATAAAATCTCCACAACATAGTTTTTATGGTTGATATTTTCAGATCTTTATATCGCATGGTTTTGTGAATGCGTCTGATATATTGGTGAATATTTGTTAAAATACTAAATGTAGGATCATTTGAAATTGTAGAATTTGTTAATACATTTGTTAATATCATGAAACCTTATGTCATAAATCTTAAATATTAATATCAATATCTTCTCTTCAGTCTATATTTCAACACTGTCCCATACAGTGTTTAAAATATAAAATAAAATAAAAGAGTAAACAATAAGATACTTAATTTAAATTTAAATTTATTGTCAAAAAACAGTACGGACTGCGTATGACCACGTGGAGGACAATAAACTAATTTACTCTCCGGAAGCAAGCAAGGGACCATCCCATCAATTTCGATCAAGGGCCCTAAGGCAGAGGCTGATTCAAAAATTTCAGCAAAA
>NNCF01129408.1:252551-267717 GCA_002313205.1 Laupala kohalensis
TATATAAATCCTTGAATAAAGGTTTACAAGAGTTTCGGGGGTGAGAGTTACAAATTATCCGAACTATCCTCTCTGAATTCTGAAAGTTTGAATGCTCTGACCGGAATTACCCCAGAAGGTAATTCCGTAACGTAAATGGGTAAACGTTTGCAAAATATACGCAACGGGAAATACGTGGACTAACTGCGTTAACTAAGATTCGGAATGCGTAACACAATTTGCTTAATTGGGAATTAAGATTGTCAATGTGACAATTCCATTTGAGGTTGTCTTGAATATGGAGACCTAAGAATTTTGTATTTGTAACAGTTTTTAATTGTGTTCCGTTTAAAGAAAGAGAAACCTGGGGTAAAGATTTTGTGATACTATTGTGAAATGACATAGACACTGTTTTGTCAGTGTTTACAATGAGACGATTTGCATGGAACCAAGTCGAAAGGTTAGACAAAACTTTTTGAGCATTGGCGTGTTTACATAGTAAATTAGTGTCATCAGCAAAAAGAACCATTTTGCAATCTGATGTGGATGATGACATGTCGTTCACATACAATAAAAAGAGTATAGGGCCGAGAATTGATCCTTGGGGTACTCCGCAAGTAAGTGGCTTTGTTTCTGAAAGACAACGCTCAAGTATTTTATTTTTAGTATAGGATATTTCTACTTGTTGATATCTATCTTTTAAATAAGAAGTTAGCCATTGATGTGGAAGTCCACGAATGCCTAAAGAATGCAATTTGGTAAGGAGAATTCCGTGATCGATGACATCGAATGCTTTGGATAAGTCAAGAAAAACACCCTGAGGATTTTCTCCACGGTCTAGAGATGTGGTAACATCGTTTAAGAAGGAAAATATGGCGCTTGTAGTGGAAAAGGATTTCCTAAAACCGTGTTGATCGTCAGAGAGAATGTTATTTTTTGATAAAAAATCTAGAAAACGCTTATAGATCAATTTTTCTAGGATTTTTGAGAAAGTGGAAAGTAGAGATTTTGGTCAGTAATTTCCAATATTAAGTTTGTTTCCTTTCTTGTGTAAAGGTTTCACTTTAGCTCTCTTAAATATTTTACTTGTAAATGAATTTGATGATGTATAGTATATTTTGCTCCAAGACGCTTTGTCTAACCTTGTCACGGACACAAATAGCTAAGTGCACTCAAATATTCGATCTTACTGTGAAGCTTAGGCAGCACAATGTCAGCACGGCAAGAAAGGACGTAGGTACGAGATATATCAAATTTTGATTTTTATTGTTTTCCCGAAGGTTGGGCACACTAGGTCAATCCTTCTTCCAATGATTGTAAAAGACCGAGAGAAAAATCTTTTGGACATTCCGTGGTGTCGAACCCTCTCTACCAATGAATAACCGGCAATTTTTTTGAATTCATTGCAATAGGCTATCCGTAATTTTAGTTGTGCAGTTTTCCGGGAAATTTTTTATGGTTGTGCAAAATTAAGTGTTATTTCAATTCTTGTGATTTGTAAACACAAGAGAAACAAGAATTAATCAGTGTAAACTATAGTTCGATAATAATTTGTACATGCAAAATAAATTTTTTGTGTTAAATTACAATCATGTTGATATTATATTAGTATTATAACACGTAACTAACGTTTTATATTATCTAGGGATTTTTGCTGAATTTTTTTAATCCGCCTTTGCCTTAGGGCCCTTGATCGGAATTGATGGGATGGTCCCTTGCTGGCTTCCGGAGAGTAAATTAGTTTATTTTCCTCCACGTGGTCATACGCAGTTTGTACTGCTCTTTCGACAATAATTTTATTTATTTATTTCATTTTCTGGGAATTACTCTGTTTTTCAGCAAATTTTAATGATCATGGTGTACCATGTCTTTCAGCAATGATATAGTTCAGTGATACTTTTACATCTCGGCCCAGTCATTGGCAACGCAGAGAAAGTCAGTTGGAATAATATCAATTTGTAACAGCACATTCATCACTAAAACTGATTAAGTCACCTCTTCATAAATATATTTACAACTCCTTTATTTCAATTTCTTATTTTGATTGTACAATGTTTGTGAATTATTTTAAACATTTTTTTACTAATAGTATTGTTGCACTTAATGAAGTTCGAATATATCATTTTAACAGGTACTGTTACATCGCGATACACTTTTATTGTAGTATTTGTAAATTCGAAATATAACGTGCTATTGAAGTTTATCTATATGGGGCGACAGAAGGTAGGAAGTGGGTCGGTTAGCTGGGTTTACCAACATCTTGGCCCAAGTGGAGATGTCAGTAGTAGTAGTTAGTAAACAGTACGAGTTTGCGATACTAGAAGAAGGAGGGTTAGCTTTTCAGTAGTCGCAGCTGTATGAACTGGGACATTATTTTTCTCGCCCTGCCGGGAATTGAACCTGGAGTGACTTGGTGGTGCTAACCTCTTTGCACTTACATGATATCGGACCGGGAGTAGTAAATGAATTAGTTTAATCATTATCAAAAGATTGAACTGTTTCCTGGATGCTGTTTCAATTTCAGAGGCCATTTTAATACATTATTCTCGTCTCACAATAAGAGAATTTGTGTTAGTAATCAAACGCAGACCGTGTTATGGTCCCTTCTAATGAACATGAAAATATTTTGAAACCTTATTTTAAGAGAAATAAAGATGTCATGTAATTAGCACTGACACAAGTTTAAAATATTTTATATTTAACAATATAGAATATATATAACTAGTTTAAGTGATTTCTTCTCTGGTTCCTTCCAAGTCATGTAAACAATATGAACCATTAATGTACTTCTCAAACAGAAGATCACGCAAATCATTTATTACGAATCCTACACATAAATACTGAAGAAGTACATGAGGTAGATCCTTGGATCCTGTGCATACGTTGAAAAACTCACGAGCGTTTTTCTCACAATTATGTTTAAACCAGAAACGTTGATTATAGTTGGAGCAGCAGAATAGTATCATACATACAAAGTTTTTCCTTACGTCCAATATCTGTATTTTGGAGTAAACCAGTTTATCTTGTGTTTGTTAACACTGGTTTCAAGAGACATTTTCTGTCCTATATTTATTTATGATAGTTGAACTTGATTAACCAAATTTATATTATTATTAAACTTTACCTAATCCTTACCTATTCAGTTATTTTCCAGAGTCCATGAAAATTTAATAGAGTAATAATATTGTTTCTATGAAACTAAACTATTTATTTATTATATCCAACACCTGAATATAATGAAGACCTAAATGAAGGTCGATTGTGTAGTGGACAATGAAATAAAATGTGTGTATGAAGATCGTATGCATTAGAGTAATTGAATATTATAGTATTTCCATCTCATCTCAATGTGTTTCACAAGTAACACGTGTGATCAGTGGAAAAACCAAAAGAGATCATGAGTATCAATCCTTTTAACAAATTGCAAACTGATCTTAATGTTAAATTCATATTCATTTTCTTTTTGTGGGGCTTTAGGGTTCGCCAACATCGAGGTCATTAGAGCCCATAATTCATATTCAGACTGACTAATTTTTATTAAGTTAGAAAGAAAATATTGGAAATAAAAGAAGTTATTAGAAATTATTTCTATACGAGATAGATTTTGGATAGCTCGTAGATTTTGGAAGGGCAAAGCAACAAGTCCAACTGGATTCAGTGATATAAATCTCATTGTACAGGTTCTTACTCTTTTTCTATTTCTATTTTCATTGTTATCCGTGTCTTTTCTATTACGTTATACCTATATTTTGAAGTAATTACTCTTGACTAAGAGCTGATCTATGATCTTCGATAAACGACTGCATTCACTGACATCGTACTCCGTATCTTCTGTTAGCATGTCCTTATATCTCTTATATTCTTCAACGTTGACATCACAGTAGTTATGACAGCAGTTGTAGAGTAATATTGTTTCTTACAACATTCATGGTAATTCTGTCATGTTCAAACATCTTGGAGCGTAATTAATATGTAACGTACTGAAAAATAACACTCAAAATTTATGTTTAATTGCTTATTTAGTCCAAGAATAATACTCTGAATATTTTACGATTTTGCTTTAGTTTATTAACTCCATTGCATTGCTTCAATAATTTCACGATGTGATTACGAAATACTACGGGAAAGAGTTTTCTTAGTTCTGAATACGTAAATTTAACTAACATTTTACGTCCCACAGTTAAGTATTGTAATCTTTAAAAGTCAAATTAAAAATAAGGAAGAACGAACATAGTAAGTTGACGACTATAGTAAATGATGGCAATAAATTTATCTAACTATTCATAATAGAAGAGATTTCTTAATTCCTTATTGCATATAATCGTGTCACTATTATTATTCAACAGAGTAAACGATTGACTGGGAGGATACCTCTTAACACTCACTTTGAAACACTTTTCATCGACTTTCTTTAAAACTTTATCCAAGCACTCGCATATTTTATCGAAAAGAGAGTTGCAACTTTACTAACTGCAGAAAAGAAACGTTTGAAAAAGACACCTTCGAAATATAAGCGCAAACCAAACGATCTTCCTATAGATTCTTATGAATATTATAATGCGAAAGACCGGGTTCGAATATTTGTTAAATATTTAACGCTCGCTTGGTCGATATAGTAAGAACAGCTTTTTTAAGGCGATTGCGCGCAGTTGATAGGTCGAATAGATTGATACTGCAGTGCGGATACTTCGAAACTACCTACAATACAGTTCCGCGATATGACTCGTCGCCTTGTGCTAGTCGTGCAGTTTATAAAAAATTGAATGATAAGCGAAAATGAAATTGTGAGGGCAATTTTAATAGAGGAGAGGCAAAAGGAGATGGAGAAAACCTAGATTACGAGTTCATAATATTATTAGAAAAAGGAATATCACATTCTATTTCTAAACTATTTCCAACAAGTGTATGTTGTAGTACATCGGTTAATTTTGCACCAACATATTTTAATGTTGTATAGACAACGTTACGACACCTGAAGTCTGGCGAAGCGCATGTAACGAACGAAAGTTTACGGATTTTTCGGTTCATTACGTTTCTACTAATGTTACGGATGTAGAGTCTTTGATGTCCTATAATGTATAAAATATCTTGATTGTTTTTTTTAGATTTTAAAGTATTTTTGAAGTAAAAGGTATATTTTTAGGGTTTGAGATAAGTGAACGTGAACACTGAAAATGTTGTGATACGTTAACATAGGTCAATAAATCATAAATTATGAAAGGAGCAACCTGTTTGAACGACAGCTAGAAAAACTGCATCTCCGTAAACGAATATTTATATTTGAAGTTATTAAATTTACTTATGAAATCATTCCTGTAAGATAAATATTTTATGGTAAAGTAATTTAAAAATTTCTTTTTTGATCCCTGTGCGGTAAAGATTCTATTAGATTTTGAAAAACCTACTTTGGACCTACAATTTATGAAATTATATTAGTGATAATTGCTAATCGTAATTATTTAATATTTTACATTATCAAATGAAATATGAGAAACATAAATTTAATTCACTAATTCATACCATTCAGAAAAATACAGTTAAAAATACGAAAAGCTACTTAGAGAGGTGTTTAAATCCATATTAATATACAAATGCGAAAGTGTGTCCGTCATTTTACTACCTAATAACGACTAAACCATCGAACCAATCGTAATTAAATTTGGCGAGGATATAGACAAGATGTTCAAGAAGAACATACGTTAACTTTTATTTTAAAATGCGTGAAAAGAAAGATAGAAAATGGTTTGAACATGAATGTGGATGAAATCGAAAAAAAGTATATTCGCTTAGGCTGCGTAAACGGTTAGAAATAAGTGACAACTTTGAATGCCAGTATTGCTCGCCTCTATAAAGTTCTACAAAGAGTTCTACAAAAAAGTTCCCGACAGCAAAGGTTACCCTAACTTATCGAAAAAACGTAATTGTAAATAGAAGTGTTAAAATACTTTAATTAAGAGAGTAATTTAAGAAGGAAAAAATCAATCATCATGATATTTAATGAGCTTTTCTGTTTTGTGCGTTTAACAAAGATTTAAAAAGTCTTTAAATCGTAAAATTTGGACGAACAGTTAAGATTTTATAAGTGTTTTAATGAAATAGTGCACCCTCGCTGCCGCCGTTATGTCTTGTTCTGAAGCGAAAATACGACCGGCGCGGTTCCCGGAGAGTGGGTTCGTTTTACCTCTGATGCTGAGATGAAAAGACACATTTCCGATGTTATGTCCGAGTTGGGTCACCATTAGAATTAGGAGGTGGGGGGGACAGCCCTACAAAACCCCATGGTGGGAGTGGGAATGAAGAACCATGTGAAAATATTTAATCGAAAGAGACTGGTTTAACCTCGAGATTCCGGGACCTTCAGATAAACAGTGACATGATGCCGCATAAGTTAAGCACATATGGAGGTTAAATACCTCTAACTAAAGGTGAAGGGGTGACAAAATAACTAGTGACGTTTCGATTGATTTCTTTCTCTCACGAACAACTTAACGTTGCTTGCTTAAGGGTGGTTTAATCGAAAGATATATTTATTCTCGCTTCTGAAGGTGAAACAAAAAATGGTGTATAAAATCAAGTTTTGTATTAAAATATTATTGTTACGCATTTTTAAAATAAAGAAGCTGTACCTATATTTGTTTTAAACCAGAAAGTAAAATTATTTTGATCTTACAATACAGATTTTTTCTTTTCTTGAGTAAAAGTATTGGTATAACAAGTAAAAGAAAATTACTTTTACTTGTTATACAACACCGGGTAATCAGTTAGTATCTTATAACTAAATCTCGTAATAATGCTAATGCTAATGTTTTTCAATTTTTTGTTTTGTTCCAGAGAGATAATAATGGAATCGTGTCACCATGTCAAGTTGGTATCGAACGCAAAAATGAACTCGAGTGTCGTTTTAAACTAAGGGTCTTCTAGCCTTAGATTTTTATTTATTCCAAACGGTAGTGTGTTGGATGACAAAACCGAGATATCGTGTTTCATAAGTGTGATATTTTTATCAATTAGATTTTATCCTGCAAAATATTCAATTCATAAAGTGTACTCATTTTCCAGAACATTTAATTAATTTTTAACGAAATCTACTGGAATAAGAGTGGACTGGTATGACGATATCAAATATATTCCAGTATGAAATTACTTTCCCTTGTTTGTGTATTCCTTGTATATTACCATGAAATGAGTCACATCTGAATACATGAATTCCTTTTTCATATTGAAGGACCTCATGATGAGTCAGATAATTTTCTCTGTCAGAATATCCGCAAGTCATAAATTAAAGGACCTTGAAAGTTAATGGTGTTAGTGTGGGTCAATCAATCAAGCAATTGTATTGTTCACAGTTGAAAGGTACCTTAATAAGCATTCTATCATTATCTTAGATGTTGTGCAATCATTAAATGTGAGAGTTAGTTAGTGCATGGGCATATTTAATCTGTTTCGATACATATTATCTTGGGAGCTCTGAAATAAGGAAACGTGTAAATACGGAAATAATACTTCAGAACGAAACGATTTTATCCATTTAATAGATTTGTACAAATCAGAGACCTCGTTGACGCGGAAACAGAAGGAATCGCTATTAGTTTTTGTTAGCTAAGAAAGAGGTCGTTAATCTTGTATCGTTGGAAATAATGAGAACATAATCAGACGGAGAATTTCACCCACCACGTTCCATTATCAGAGAAGTTACTGAGTGTCCACTGAAACAGCGGTAAGATGTTCGATGAACGCACTCAATGTTCAAGAAGTTTTTTATAATTAAATAATTTCTCGTTTTTCCTTTGATATCTATAACAAACAATATCTTGAACGTATTTGACGTTCAATGAAGATAGTTTTTGAAGAATAGAATAAAAAGATTCTGCTTTGTAAAATAAAATGTGGATTGGAAACCATCTACAACTTGCTCGCAGTTAAGTCTAAATTTACGACTATGTCTCGATCCTTTTACTCATGTTATCATATGTTAAGGAATATGTATACAATATTAATAGTTTTTTTTTCATTTTTATCACGAATTTCCTTACTAGGGCCACTAATCTAACTAATCTAACTACGGACCAACATATCATATGTTAATATCATTACAGTAGGAAATTATAAAAAAGAGTTAATAATTATTGCGAACGAAGATTATTCGGTATTTTCGATATTGCTCTTACACGGTGTTGCCGATATATATAAATTTTGACTGGGGGCAAATGTCATTTTAACTGTTCTGCACATCACTATTTGTAGAACGTATCCCTAACATATTAATTTCCTGATATAACGATGCAGTATTTGTTTCATTACTCATCAACAGGACTTTTACTTCTTCACGAGTATTTACAAGGGAAAAGTTGGTCCCTGAATTACTTTTTTCTAATATAATATATATTTGGCTTATATTTTTGACAAGTTTTATTCAAGGTCAGTATTAAGTTGACGCATGACTCAACACATCATTTTCATCAATTATTTAGTTCTTTTTCAATATAAAGGTCACTCTTATTCTGATTGTATATTTTTCATTAATATTCTATTCTATGTGCATGTATATTAAAGACAATCAAATATTTATATGCCACTGATATAAATTAATCACATAAAACACTTGTTGATATTTAAAATTCACAATTCACATTGGTTCAGAAACAAAGACCTCTCCTGATTCAGGTCTCCCCTACAGGTTCACAATTTTCTCGTTCACTACCACGCATATCTACAACAACCAAAATATCAATACTGAATACAAAATTATGAATCTGTAGGGGAGACCTGATTCATAGCCTCGAAACGTTGGTTTTGTTTCTGAACCAATGTGATTGTGAATTTTAAATATTAACATGTTTAATGTGATTAATTTATATCAGTGGCATATAAATATTTTATTGTCTTTAATATATATATATGCGCACATAGAATAGAATATTTAGTTCTTTATTACTTTATTACCACGAGAGGAAATTAATCATGACAATGAATCTAAAACCGCAATGAAACATCTTCTAATAATACGAATCTTATTAATGACCTTGTGCATTGAAAATGTACATGGTTCAGTTCAAAAAACTTTGTTCCTTTATTATGAATTTATTTAGAGTGGAATATAGTATGGATTTGATTTTTTTGTGGGGCAGTGACAGAAATATAGAGGAACAAACCCATTGAAAATTTCATGAAAAATATTAAGTAATTTAAGTGTTATATTGTGTTTAGAATCATTATTTCATTCCATACCACTTGGGGCTCACGAAATCATTTATACAACTAGGTACAAGAGAAAGATTTTCTTTAAAAAGCTTAATGAAAGTAACACGTAATTAAATAAGAATACAAAAATTATATAATATTATGTAAAAAAGTGAGATAACGTGTTGTATATAATATTGCCTCAAATAATATGACATACGTGCAGACGTCACAACACCGAACCATCATGAACGCGCAATGATGATAACAAATTGCATTAGATAACATAAGCAGTGTTACGTCATTCATTTGTGTCGCGGTATATCAACACCACTCATCACGTCCATCATACGCGGTATTCCCGTCTAAGGGTATCCAGCCACAATCAGGATGTCTCATTCCCGAAAATAATGGTCCGCGTCTCGAGCCCCGGGCTGAGTATTGGTTCTGCGGTGATGACGTAATGTTGTAGCGACTGTTGGATAATCGCTCCAATAAATCTGGAAAGGGAGCGGTGGAGGCTGCGAGTCCACTTCCTGCTGCGCTCCAGTGCCAGGGGTGGGAGTGGACGGTGGAGGGGCACGGGGATGTAAGTAAAAGAAACCGACAAGAAGGACAGTAGGTGGATGAAGAGGTTCCGCACAGATGAAAGGAGGGTGACAAGGGTGGTCTGCTAAAAGGGATGGGAGGGAGGAAGGGAAGAACGGTTGAAGAGGGATGACGAAGGAGGCTGCCGCAAGGTGGGCGCTTGCAAACATATACACCGAACAGGTAGAAGAGAAAGCGACATGGCACGATGCAACAACGCCTCCTTGTATGACAGAGAACGTCACCTTTGTCGTCTCCAGAAACAAAAACCTACAAAATAATCTTGCTATTGACACTGTTTTGTCATTTATCAAGTGGCAATAGACACCATGACGTATTATTTTAAATATTTAGATAATAAATGTATACTGGTAAAAAACATAACTATCAATAGTTATTACAAAAGTAGTGGTGCGAAACCATTGCACTTACTTTCTCATATATGTTTCTCAGTCTGCACTAGAGAGCGATATTAAAGCATTCTATTAGGAGAGGGTTGTTTTTAACATGTTTCTCTATATTTTGGTCGTCTCCATTTTACCCTGTTTAAAAAAAGTTTATTAAGGAAATAATTTTACTAGAATTTATATAAAAGAATCTCTAATATACAAATCTAATCTTTTGATTTTGGGAGAGATAAGATCACTAAGATTTATATTCTATTTCCGAGATATATTAATAAATAAATATAAAGATAGTTAGGATATTATTACCGCGAGAACAAAGCAAGCAGAACATCAATATTCTTATGTAATTAAATAAAAACTACAAAGTTAATTTCTTTGCAATTTGAAATATTACATTTATTAAAATTTATCGTATCTATGATTAATTTCTGTGAAAAAGGTGATACAGTTTGTTTTATTAACTTTCGTTTATTTAGTAACGTTCCTTATCTATCTCATCTAAGAATTCTATAAGTGTTAAAATATATTATTTTTATCGATTAAAACTGCAGCAAAAAATTGAATTTAAAAAATTTTTGAAAACTAAACAAAAAGATTTTTATCACAGTTACTTTCAAGACAAAAAAAACACGTAACCAAGTTAATTCTTCAAAAGATAAGTAATAACATAAAAAACATCCTTACGTAACAAATAATATGCATGAACATATAAATATGACACACATCGTGCACAAGTTAACAACAACATCCGGCAAAAGAAGCATGGGATACATCTGATACGTAAGCTTATTCAACGAAAAGATGCAGCGCCCCCGCATGAAAGTTCACGAATTGTCGCGTGGGTGGAAGGTTCACGATACCAAGAGACACATAAGATGCAGACATTCTTCTGTTCTCCTTTTAAAAGTAACATATTGCAATGACTCATCTTCAAACATATTATCATTGGATTCACACCTTTGGAAAACTTAAAACTACGCACCATGAATTAAAAAATGTATATGTTAGTGTAATGAACTATAACAAACATTTTAGTCGGGCTCAAAGCCAATAATTGAACAAATTGCTGTCTTTTATTAGATTTGAAAGTAAAATAAATATTCAGAATATTATTCTACTCTACCTCTGCTTCATGTTAAATAATATTCAAGGTTCTTGAAATAGTAAACAAATGTGTAAATGTAGCAGACATAAATTATTTTACTGCGTCTATTTCAAACTTTCAAGCGAAATACCGTTAATGCGGATGTAATACATACTAATTGCACTTTACGTACAGAGCAAAATCGTTGGAGTCGTTTTTGAGAAACATTCAAATGAGTACTTTGACCTTCATGTGACGTACCCTTTGTTTTGAAGCAAAAACAAAACCAGACCACGTGCATCGACAACAAGTAAAATCTATCGTAAATACTAAATGTGAGTTAAATTGGTTCATCCATTTACTCAGAATCGCTACGCACAGACAGACAGACGGACGTTATGCCAAAATCCACTTTTTCAGAATCAGGGGTCTTCAAAACAGATATTTCCGTAAAAATCTCATTTTCGAATTTTTTCCACGATTACAATACTTTCTATATACTACGTATATGAGAAAGTAATAATTTAACATGTATTCTAGGATATTATTATAATTATATTATCTTTATGGAATGAAAGTAATATATTCTTCTTTGTCTATAAGAATTTGTTTCAAATACAAATCATATTTTGTGTTCTTGAACGCTTCCATTTACTACGGCTTGTTTTATGTTGTACAACCTTACCAGCACGGTAGGTTTATTTACTGTTTATTATCTCAGTTTGATTTAAGTGCAGACAAAAATTCTGCTTTCAGACTGGGAAAGACGAGGAGGAGTTTTTGGAATAGGATGCAAATCGAGGTCTTCTCTTGATTTCAAGACAAGGAGTGGAACATTTCATAAAGCTCAGAATAAAATGAATTCCCCCCCACCACCACCACCACCAAAAAAGAAAAAAGAAAAGGTAGTCCATGACACTCTTCTTTATATAAAGAGAATTTGAAATACGTATCGTATCTTACAGCTTTTTTGTAGTATTGTAAATGAGTAAAGCAACCATGAAAGTGGTGATAATATGTATTTCCAAATAAAATTTTGTCCTTGTAAATATTGATTTTTGCATTGTATTATAATACAATAAAAACCAAATTTTTAGCAATTCAACTATCAAAGGATAGAAATTTCAAAGGAACTGAGAATCAGGGGAGAAGATTTCACAAATAACATGATACATGCACTGAATACCTTGATATTGAAGAGTGATTTAGGTATGAAAAGTTATCAATGGAGTATGATATGTTCATAATTTCAGAACACAACGAATTAATTTCTTTGTTAGGTGTATTTCGACAGATATTTTACTTTTTTTTTTAAAAATTCATCTGATTTTTGAGGTCAAGGACCACATGGCAAAATTTTCTGTATAGTATGCCGAACAGTTATATCTGAACTGATTACTTTGTGTTTTTTTAAACATTTCATTGCAAATACTTATGGGTGTTATTACGGAGATTACTTACTTTCTTTTTTAACGTTCGTTTATAAATAGATTGCAGAAGATGATTCTGAGAATGTGGGTCATGGAAGGCAACAAATACCACAGAAAAATGAATCTCTCTAGAAGCCTGTTTCCATTTTATTCTCTTTATGGTACTGATACAATAATGACGTACAAGAGACACTGCATCACAGCACCGTAACTGCGGTTGAACTGGAATGTGCGAGTGTTGAAATCCTCCGGAGCGGTCGTGAGCTTGGAGCCGCAGATGGGCGCGTCGCCATGGAGTGGGCGGAACGAGACACTTCCACTTTCTTTGGCTTCCACAAGCGCACAGTGGAATAGAAGGCGTGGACATTTACTTTCACCCGCTCACTCGTCAAGACACAGATGCGAGTACATTGTAAACAAATAAATTTAATCTCTCTTCAAAGATTTCTACCACTCAGGGTGATTCAGGAGCGGGCTGTTTATTAAATTATACAAGAGATGGTATCTTTCTGATTGATCTTGGTTATTACTTTTCCATTCAGATCATTAACGGTGTATGGCATTGAAACTCCATTTTAAAGAGTAAATGAAGCACGTGGGAATTAATTTGGAAGAGGAAAGAGCTTGTACCTTATCAGTCTTTAAATTAGCCCAGTCATCGGAATGTGACATAAGAAGGACGCTGCTTATTAAAGTTTATTAGTAGACCTATTATTTTTATAGGATTCACCTTTTTGTAGCATTCTAAATTCAAATGTGGGGGTTGATGAGGATTCTAGATTTTGAGTGCTTAATTTGAACCAGACAAATTCTCAAGTTAGGGTTCTTCTGAAAAGGTTGCAGCTTGGTATTTAAATACTTTTCAAGACATCTCTACAATATATCCTAATCTTCTTATATCTCCATTAAATTAAATTTGAGTCGCATTAGCAATAAAAAAAAGAATCGTACTTCTTTAAAATATTATTCATTTATTGTGGATCAATGGTAGTTCGGATGTGTTATGCAGAATTAATTGTGTGACTCTGACAAATGACAGATTTGTACTAATTATGAACTCTTCACTAATAAAATGTGTCGGTATCTTTCTTTTTAATCTACAGATTTCATGCAATCCACTGCTAAATTGAGTAACAAATTTATTTACTGTCCGCCTATATTCTAATACGTAATTGACATTAATATTCTGATCAATATATTCAGTGTTCATTTACTATGAGACAAGATTTGACAATCAACCATGGTATAACGAGGATTTAGCTCTACTCGGAGTAAAAATAAATTTATTACAGAACAACCATTTTTCAATAATAAAATATTTTTTGGATCGTTAGACATTTGTTACAAGTAATATAGAAAACAAATAAAAATTCAGAATTAAAGCTAGAGGTGAACGAGGAATAAAAGACTTAGATGACGAGAGGAATGTCACTATGTGGACCGTAGGCACTTAGGTCCCGCATTCGAGAGGAAGAGTGCCAGCGGGGTCTCATGCCGTCGCACGGAGAGCTTCTTCATTTGCACGCGTAGATGGATAATCGAGAGGAACGAGTATGTAACGTCCATAAGCGTGGGAAAACGGAATGAAAACGCTTCGCATGTGCAATGCTTGAAACTCATCTCCTGCCATCAACCACCATCGACATTCGTCTTATTTCCACAACTCAACTCATAATTTCCCATTCCATTATTCAATCGATTCATCTATTCACTTAAAAATGAATTCAACGGTGTGACACATCACAACCATAAATTTTACTTGATGATTGATCTAATTTCAAAGGATTCTTAATAAGTACAGTGAGGGTATGGTAATTTCCACAAAAGCAAACAGAAATAAGTGTATATATTGTAGTAGACACTTTATAGTAGTGGCGAAGGTTTTATTAGTAAGGATTGAGCTTACTTATGTATCCCTGAAACATCAGTATTTGTGAGTCTTATGACACTGTATACGGCAGTAAAGTTTACGCAGATTCGTCGCTAGATTGAGTGCAGTGAGAAAAAGTGCAGATATCTAAGATACCAAAGCAACTATAGACAATTCACAATGGATGTACATGGAGGTGAAATAATACAATATGTTAACGAAAATAGAATAATAAGTTAATGATTAAACTGCGTGTGAACAAGTTTACTATGCTTTTTTTTAGAAAACGACCAGATAACGGTCGTGCTAATATGCTTATAAAACAATCCATGTGTTTCTTCGTTGTTGTACCATTATTTACCTCCATGAAATTCTTGTTTTAACATTCTTCTTGATAATTTTTCAATTATTTTGGGAAATAAAATAATTTATACACCTTTAAATATTGAAGAGTATGGTACTACAAATCTTTAGATAATTTTGATACCGAGGTGTTTTTTCTTGAACATAAGAGAATGTAAAAGTTAATAACTCTTTCCTGGTAAAGATATTTTCAAATCATCAGCATTCTAGTTTTTTAATGATCAACCTGAGTAGAAACTATGGATAACCGACCTATATATATATA
>NNCF01129408.1:278108-301074 GCA_002313205.1 Laupala kohalensis
TATAGATACTGAGCAGTGGATCTTTGTAAACTCATTGCAAGTTCAAGTAACAAACACATTTATTCACATAACACAAATACATAAATTGTTTCCTTAAATGCTACATATACAGAATTACTGATTTTTCTTTCTTGCAAGAATGAGTACATATTCTCCCCACAAAATCCCCCAAAAGTTTCCAACAGAATGACAAAGTGATTTTTAAGCAAAAGTGAGGCATGTCCACAACGGGCACATGCTAAATAATAAAAAAAAGAGAAATCCCGAATAAACGTCAAGTTTTTGACGTTCTCCCCCACTAAACAAAATGAATTTCTACGTACACAGTAAATAAAACAATGAACATGAAACACTGTGTAACCATCATTTGATAAGTTAAATAATCAGCCAAATAAATGATGGCATAGCTTGACAATGATTTGTCTTAATGAACATAAATATACAGTGAATTTTGCGATATGATGGTTACAGACTTGTACATGATCCTTGGATTGAGCCATGATTACAATTTTCCATGGTCTTGGAACATGAAGGCTGATGCGAAAATGACTCCATCGAATGGCAGTAGAAAGGCAACACGTGATTGCTGGAACTTGTTGATTGCCGAAGATCACTGAAACTTAGAAAATGTCGTGAGCTCTGATATTTTCAGTATCTTGGCGTCGATATAAACCACACGGTTATTTTTGTAGCGACTTGAATGTCTGCCATGATGAAGACGCATTGCAGCATTACAACTCAGAAAATAATGTTTACATAATAGCAAACTATCGTGCAGCAGAGTAACATTCTGACAGCGTGCGCATAAATACGCCGACGAGCACTACGACGTGCTTGTATAAAATGAGCCGGACACTCTAGAAGCTGAAGCAGATACTGATCTGCTCTGGAACTGGATTCAGTACTGGATAGCGAGTGCCGAATGCTGCCCCTTATATAGAGGTACGCACAGAACATCTACAATGGGTGCGTTCTGAATTGTGTGTACAGAACGTCTATATCTTCATAGAACTTCTATATCCAACGAACTTCTATATATCCATAGAACATCCATACATCCTTAGAACATCTATACATATTACTGTAATGCAGAGTGATGATTGAATGACAAGTCCTTACGAACCTTTGGTTCGTAACAATAATTCCGTGTAGATGGTGCCACTTTACTTTATAGAATTATTTCCGTCGTTCTTTAATTATTTTCACCTGTTCGTCGATTCAACCCCTACCCCAGGGATGCTAAGGTTTGTATTATCTGCAGCGTGGACTGATTGTGAACTAACTGGGGATGCTCTTATCCATCTCAACGAAACTGAAAAGTATGGTTTCGAATAGAATATCGGATTTTCCCATTATCTTTACAGGTCATCGTCTTCTCACCCACATGCACAGTGCTTGTTTAGTCAATCTAGTTTGGTTGAAATTGAGTAAAACATTCCAACACCGATTTCACTCCCTTAGAGGTGGATTTTTGTAGATTCCTTTCTCAGCGGCTGTCTAATCCCTAAAAGAAATTGTACCTGCCAAATTTCAAGCTTAGTCAGTGAATGGTATTTCTCTTCTCTTTTTCTCTTATATATATATATATAATTTCTATTCAGAAGATTGCAGTCGTTAAACAATATAACTAATTGTTCAAAGGAATGATTCCACAGAGGAGTACGCAACCAAAATATAAAATATGTGAAAAATATTTATTGAATATTTTTTCAAATGAGCTCACCATAAAGCGTTAAAAAAATTGATTGTGAGAAGTCAACAAGAAATGAAACAGTGGTGATCAAACAGCTTTTGCATGCTGTTCTACTTATAACGAGTTCATTTCTGCGTCCATATATCAGTTAAAAATCCTAGCGATGTTGATCCTCAAAAAGATTTTCATCAATCTTTGCTAAAGTCCAGAATAGGTTCAGGTTATATCTCAAGGATGAAAAACTTGATATGAATTTTTTTTAATCTTATGAATTCGTAATAAATCGTCAGCTAGGTCTTATAAAATTACATCAAATTTGTGGTCATGGGTAAAGAAAAAAATAGCGGTTATACAAAGAACGTCAATGGAAAATGTATCATATGATATTGTCACGGAGCTGACATTACGCAAAAGCCTTATTATATCCTTCCAGGGCGGTTGTTTAAATCATGAGTCCCCATGATCTCACATCTTATGATCTCACGTTCCAAATAATGGGCCCTTTCATTAAATGGTTTTGGTTCTTGATAACAATAATATTCCTTCCGGCAGCTGCTCCCATGCTCCCTTCCCCACCACATCGCTCTTCCACCTCTCCCCGAAATGTATTTGAATACATGTGCCAACGCCCATCCCCCTCCACAAATTACTGGAGTGCCGTTTGCAACTATTCCCTCTCCAATCCCTTCCTTTACCATGGCGAGCTTTGTAATATTCTAAAGATTCACGTGAAGTCCCCCACCCTTATGAGGGCGGGTTTTGGGGTTCGTTGTGCTCTCGGGAAGATACCCCTCAAGGTTACTTAAGCAGGAGAACACCCATCCGAGGATCTCCTTGATCAACTCCTTCTTATGTGGGAAGCTCGCTGGGGTCGAACCAGATGGGGTGGTAGAGAGTCGGCTGCAGCTTTGCGAGAGCATCCAGCTCTACTCACCGTGGCTTCACGGAGTGCAACTGACAGCAGCTCTAATGACGATCGACATGACGGTCAATAGAAACACTATGAACATTCTTACGGACTCTGTCGACCTTTTCGGGCCCATCAGGCATGTTGGCCCAATATGTTGAGTTGTCGCCCATGAGAGCATCATGGTAACTTTTTAATTACAAGCTCTCTTCGAGCTCATTTGCATTTCAATCATTAAACATTCGTTATATTTTAATATGTATATTATTAACCGAACGCCACAACCTGAATAGGGAATTCCTTGCCAAGCGAGTTACTCTAATTATTATCTGGGGAGTATCCATACCGTCGTTGGGACAAAGGCAATGCTGTATTTATACAGCGCGACCCAACGCGACAATATAGTATTGCATCCTGACTATTATTCCATCGTTCGAAGTAAAACAAATTCATTAAATTGGCTCATAGGATATTACATTTATAGTATATTGAAAAATTTAGTAAACGCGCCCGAGTGCCCGATCAGCTCAAACGGTGTTCTCCATCAGATAGCGGCGGCGTCTCTCTCTACTCGTCAATGCATCCTGCGCGCGGAGGGGCAGCAAGAGAGAAGAAGCACGGGAGTTGTTAGAGAAGCAGGGCAACCACTACCAGAGATACGCCAAGAAGAAGGGCAGTCTCCGAGAAGCAGGGCAGTCTCCGAAGTAGTATCAGTCAAGTCAGACTGCGAGAGCGACAGTAGTGGTCGCGAGAACAGTCACTTCCAGAGCGATGGCAGTGATCGCCAGAGCGGTGACGATCTCAGATGATTACGAGTGGCGAACGGTACGAGAGTCGAGCGTGAGGACGGGCAGAGCGCCGTCACAGCGCGTGGCAACCCAGGTTTATGAGTTGGTACGGCTAGACGCTGCTGCACCGCGTCACCTGCCGACCACANTATTATGCCGTTCTTGGAGCGACTCGAGCAAAGAAGTTAGAAGCATATTGTCTTTTGTAGGTTGTAGACGCAATATTTTGTATATTCTCATCTACACAATGTTAATAAGTGGTTATTTTTGTTACGAATTTATTGAATTTTCCTTCCAGCAACTAACTTACATGATCACCAGTTTTCTTTATATTATAAGATCTAGGTAGGAATGTTCGAAGACCCGGCTAGTGGCTCTAGAATTGGTGCCCGGGAGTCATTCGAGACCCCTAAGAATCATTATTTCACGTGTTGAACTCCAATAGTTTTGCACGTGTAGTTGAGACTGAAACGTGCATCTCAATTACAAGCGCCCGAGCAAGGTTTCACTTGAGCACACCCATATGTNTATATATATATATATATAGTAACAAAACGGAGAAGGAAGGGGTGGTAGAGTGAGCTAAGATAAGCTCTAAATTGGAGCGTCAATTGTAACAAAATGGGGGAATAGGTTAGTGGTCAACACTCCCTTAAAAATATGCCCTGGCTAGGTAGTATCAATTGAAATCAATAAGTGGAATCGTGATGATTTATCTAAGTGAAATACACAACTTCTTTATCAGACGGAAAACGCATTAAATAACTTGACTTCATTATTTATTGACACTTGTACATCTTTCCTACAATTAAACATGCTTCATTGCCTCCAAAATCACACGTTATTCCCCAAAACATTGCAACATTAATACACTCTTTACAATAGAATCCCTTCTAGAGTTGTACAATACCAAATGGTGACACAGTATTAATTTAAATTTAGAACAGAAAACCATTAACATATCTCATCTTCTTTTAACCCTTTTTTATTTAATTGACAATCACAAAAACAAAAGATCTCAGCATGGGCCTTCACTCAATTCGGTCGAAGCTCTAAATCTCTCGCTGCTGCGTATAATGTTTATGTTGGTCACAGACAACGTAGCAATTACTTTCTCGACATATGTACAGATCAGTCTACGACAAGTTGGAATGCCATTGACAGCATTTGGCCCGAGCGGTGACCTCGAGAGAATCTCAGCTTGTAGTTCATTCATTGTCGGTAGCCCAGTCGTCCTGTAGTCTCCGCACCCTTCAGAAGTTCCTGCTCATTCTCGGAATTGCCGTGCCTCACCATATCCTCGGAAGTTCGTTGAGGTCAATATTCCTCGAAACTTTCAGAGATACGATTTAAATGTTGAACACCGTGACTCATCAGCGAACAAAGTAGCGCGTCGCGTTTCTGACTCATTCTCGGAGAATTTAAAAACTTCATAAAATTTAAATAAGTTTCAAGTTGTCACTTAATAACAATCTTGAACTTAAAAACATTAAGACCTAATGGCCTGAAATTTCAAAATCCAACATCTAATGTAGTACACATTACTGAGAAGGAGCAAGGACATGAATGTTCTGCTAAGAGTAATACTCGAATGAATGAGAAATTCGAATGAATACCAGAATCTCAGAATGCTAGACTCGAAACTCAGAATGCTAGAATGCTCTAATAGAATGATAGCCTCCAACTGTAATGATGGAATGCTCTCGGAGCGTCTCTTCACGAGAATAAATGGACTCATCCCCCCTTTGCTCCTGCGACACTTGCTCACGTGCTCTCTTTTCAAAACTCATGTGACTCACTTTATCCAATAATATTAAAATCTAACTCCACGCGGAGTCTTAGCTACTGGTTATGTTTCAACTTACGAGGCGTATTCCTAGCCAATCAACAAACTGCTCCTTTGAAAATTTGCACCCTTCAACGGCGCTCTGCTTTCCAACCGTTTTCTGAGTGATCTTAACCATACAGTTTTTAACAACAAAGGAATACCGTATTTTGCAACTTTGTAAATTTCGACTTTCACACCCGTCCCTTTAAAGGTTTCTTTCTTCTACATTTCGACAACGCCCGCCAACCGTCTCTAGACCGCTGGTCGCTATCCTTTGATAATTCTACAAGCTAAGGGTGTGCCTACTCACTCCCCCGCCTTCTTTTGTCGTCCCTTTAGCTCATAAAATCTCTGTCTCTCTCTTCTCCCACGATCTGCGTCTTTCTTGCCGTTGCACGTTAGAATTTGTACCCGTCGCTGACCTATTTTTCTTTCAAAAATATCGAGTAATTTTCCGTTGCTTACGAGTTTCACTCCCAACGACTTTGTTTTCAATATACTCACCATATTCTAGTATACACTCCCAACTGCTTTTGGCCAAAATAAGTGCGTCGTACGCCGACACTTTTTCTTCGCTACGTTTTACAATCTTTTCTTGGAACAAGGAAGCCCTGCGCCTACTCCAACGGCTAAGAGCCTTCCCCATCCCACTACACCCTCATCTCAACCGTCGCAGTAGTCTTCTGCTTGCTGACGAACATTCAATCTTTTATAACTATTTTTTATATTGATTAATAATTGAGAATTAATCGAGTCTTACAATATGTATGCACGATATATCACAGACAAATATGGAATCTGTTTAAGTTTGGTATGATGCTCACGACCTACCGCGGTGGCGGGACGCTACGTATTAAAGAAGATGTCGTAGCGTCTTAGCTTTCAAGATCCTGCTGAGTAATATAGCGTGGGTTCAAACCCTACTCGGTCGAATTAGGTGAGGTTTTCAGCTGAGGTTTCCCTCAAATACTCCAGGCAAATGTCCGTTAAGTGCCATATGTTCCCTGCAACCCAACATTTCCTTTACCCAAGTCCAACGTTTGGATATAAGAGCAGTGTTGTTGTTTTGGCAGGCAGCTTTCCACGCCTCCACCATGGATTAAGACGGGATATGTAGAAGAAAAATGAAGGGAAGGTGAGATATAATTCTTTTAGATGTAGATGAAGTATTGAAGTTTAGAATAATGTGAGAAGAAGTTTGTTAGGGATAGAAAGTATGAGTGAGAAGTTTAAGTATGTCTGAAGGATATTTCCGAGTTGCAGCAGTATTGACTCTGTGTGCGAGGTGGCGGGAGTATTTCTTAAAAATGTTGTCAGAGGAGGGGTCGTGGAATGCCTTTCGGAGGTGTTTCTGGGCTTGAAGAAAGATAATTCTGGTGATAGGTTCAAGTTTAGAAATAGATCTCATGGTCTTCCTCCAAAAGGTAGAAAATAAAATAAATACATTAACTAAATTGTTTAATAATTTTATACTAAATATTTTATTTCAACTTAAACCCTACCTGTATCATGGTCATATCAAGTGTCAGTATTACAATGTATAAAATACTATTTTGTTTTTCTATTCAGTGCCATTATTAATTTAATATTACATCCCAAATTAAGTCTGTGTCTATCAATGTATCCGTCACATAAATGTAATATAGTGAAGAAGGTTTGCCTATTCCTTTCCCGTGAATGATAGCTTAATGTCAAGTGCATTCAATTTTTACTACATCGAGCACTGCGCTAACATATTAACTCCATTTCTTTAAGATTGTATACAGATTTAGAATTCATATATCCATTGTTACGAAATCTCTTTGTTCCATTGAAGTTCACTATATGTTTCACCATTACCATCATCATCTGCAACGTCATTCACGTAAAGGACATTTTCGTTTTCCGACAGTTCTTAAACTACTCCTAACCTTTAAATCTTTTCTCTTTATACTCTCTTCTAACGTTTATTATTTCTTTCTTCTTTCTCAAAGAATTTACATCAACTCATCTTCACCTGGACAACCGGCTACCTAACCTCCGGTACGTGACTTACACGACTCGAAGTAAGTCGGCGACAGGCGTCGGACCTCTTCAGAGTCGCAATCAAAAATGAAGACCTTGTTACTCATCCAAAAATTGGCAAAATGAAAGAAGAGCACCATTTGGTGCAGGCCTGCCTGACAACTGATTAATCTTAGACTCGATCGATAAGATACTTTGCGATGTGACTTTTGTTTTACATGTATCGCAGTTACTGAAAACTTGTCCGACTTTTTTCATGTCGAAAACAATTCTATCTCAGACAGTCCCAAATTTGCGTACAAATCTAATTGTGCATAAAAAAATTGTGCTATCATTTTGCACATAGAACCTATTTCGATTATGTATCCTCTATCCGAATTCGCAAAATGAAATATCTCCAAGCTCTTTAATCTATTTACACACTAGTAGTTTTCCAGATATTATCGATCGGTTAGTATTCTTCACATGGTAATTTCATCTTTCGATTTCTTATGGTATCCAGACCAAATATCTCTTCTTCAAATGTATCTCTTCCTATCACATAAACATAGCAATAAAATGTATTCATTAAATCTTTTTTTTTTATAAATTATGGATTCAAAACAAGAAAATAAACGACTGACTAATATTTTCTATTAATGAACGAAATTATATTCAAGTTATTATAATTCAAAATAGTATTATATTATTATAAGTTAAAGTATTATAATTCAAAATAGGGATGATTACGTTTGTAGCATGTTTGAATGTTAACAAAAAACATGGCTTCTTTGACATACTACAAATTGTTGGAAGTGCTTTTTTAATATAGAAAGAATTTTTAAATATGCTTTGGCTGATGCAAAGACATAAACGTTTTATTTAATTTCCTCAACTACATTTCTTTTGGTCCGAAATCATTTTATTGTGTCCAAGAACAACGCTCAGCGAAACAATGTCGCGTGATCTTTTGAAGAACAGATCAGAAGTTAGAGGAACGTCTTCGTAAGGTGCATTATTTCAGCTGTTCTCACTGGATCTGAAACTTAAAATTCAGTGTTCATTTTCTCACATTAAAATGAACACTGAATTTAAGTAGAATTATTTATTCCTTTTCCCATTTTTTATTTACTATCGTAATGTTAAATCTACGTCCTGTTAATAATTTTTAGTAAATACATTTGTAAGTACATAAGTAAGTAATTTTAGAGAGTACTTTTTTAAAACGAAAATTGCGTAGTAAACGAAAGAAAGAGATAATTTTCAAAAAGATGTCATGGTAATTTTCAAGTGTAGTACGTACGTGTTGTCATATTTTGTATTTCCTTTCCTTTGAAATAAGCACTTCCTACATGACGAAAGGCTTAGAAAGAAGGGTTTGCTCCATATTAGCATGCCACTGCCTGTTATGTAAAGTGACTTCCAGAAATGTTTGCTCTCAATAGCTTGTGCCAACTATTAGCTCAAGATGTATGTTGTGGTTGCAGAAACCAACTGAGTAATGTGATGCTTCAATGAGCATCTCTTGACATAATGAGGATGAGGAGGTTGAAAACTCGTACGTTCGACGTTGAGGTGCTTGTTTGCTGCATTCACGTTTGCTTGGAGAACTTCTGAATATTTAGTAAATCTTAGACAAAATACATTTTTTACTGCAAGAATTACAATATTTGGACAATAATAATGAGTCGAAAGTTTCATTGAGGAAATATTTTTAGCTCCATCGAAACAATACCTTTGTTCTCGACTCATAATAGAGGAAATTGTCTAAATATCTATTCCATCAGTATTATTCAGCAAGTTAAAACTTTATGGATTACTAAGCAGCTGATTACAGCATAAAAATAGCGTGCTTTTATAGTTTTTTAGCGATCATTTGATCTAATTGATGGGTTGGTCACGTAAATGTTTGTTATAATAAGTTGCTTACAAACACGCTCTTGGCAACATACAGTTTTAAGTTGCGAGAAACTTGACAAATTATCCTTGTACCTTTCCTTTGCAATTTTCATTGGCAATAACAAAACAGGAGTTTAAACCTATAATCATAGGAATCACAGAATTTTCTTTATCTTTTGATGAATAAGAACACGGGAATTCTTGTTTTCCTTTTTACAGCAATTTTTTTAATATTCTGTAAGCAAAGATTCAACTTGATGTCCATAATACAATGAATACAATAATGAAATTACCTATCCATTTAACAGAATAGTTTGAAATATACGAAAGTAAAAATTTATATGAGGATGATATCCATGGCAAAACAAACAATTCAAGATATAGAATGATTTGTACTCGTATAATGCATTCCGGGATGGCAATCAAGATAATCATTATAATCAAACGAGAAGCACCTCATTTTGTTGTACACTTTTAAGGTGTTTAATGTACCCAAATTTAATTAAAAATAGCTCAACGTGTAGCCCATGATTCAAAGATGTGTGCAATCACACTTTTTCCTATAAATAATTGTAATATTTATCGATGTGCTGTTCCTGTGAAGCAAGAGTACTCATAAGTACTTAAAACGTTCGAGTTAACTGTAGTCAGCTGTGAGTGACCACAAGTGAGATTATGTAGGTGTTGAAGTTATAATAAGATGACGGCAAACATTTATGACGTTTAATACACAATAATACAATAAGAAAATGTTGTAAAAATTTAGCTCACACTCTAGCCATTGACTCAAAGGTGTGCTCAATCACGATTTTATTGCAAATAACGACACACAGTTGTCGATGTATGGGAAGTATCTTGGATCCTGAATGGGACGAAGATTTAAAGAGCGTCTGAGAGTGAAACCCAACGATCTTAATGATATGGAATGAGTCTCTTGAATAAAATAAAATGAGAAAAATATATAATATGAAAATGAAGAAAAGCAAATAAAAGTTGGTTTCATGACAAATTTCTGTAATTATGTTATTAAATTAATTATGGTGTCGAAAAATTATGTTTATTGGAGATGAATTCTAGATTTAAAATAAAAAACCAGAAAAATTAACTCGGATGTCCAGTACTTGAACCTGCTAGTTAACTAATGGCAACTGCGCTGGTCCAAAAAGTTATGTGGAGTAATGAAGTTCATGTGCTTATGAGAAACTGTCATATTAATTAGCATCTTATGTTCTTGAAAAAGAAATCCCTTCTATTTAATGTATTAAATTTCTATCATGTTTAATTTCTAAGAAATTCTATATTTATAGATAACTGTTGGTTTATCTTCCTGTAAGATGGAGGCTTCAGTCTTTTTTGAAACATGTTTTCTGTACTGACATACAGTGTAATAATGAATGCAAGGTAACTAATATTTTAATCCAACATTCCTTAACTTATACCAGCCATTCACCCGTACGGTTAATTTAACGCTACGGAAATTATATGAACACCATTGTACTTCAAATATTCGGGAATCTTCATATTTCCCCGTCCATTCGGCCTGTTCATAACTCGTTAGAGTTCTAAGGAACCGAAATGATACTTTCCACTTACTGTGTGTCTTGGCTTGTATTAAAAAGATACTGGTAACATTTAACTGTGAACTGAAGGGGAGAAAAAAAGTGGGGAGAACGAGGAGAGAAATTCCATGTGGTTGAATAGAAAGTAAATTTCCCAATTCTGATAGAAACATTATTTTGTTTCAATATCTCGTAAGCGGTCAGCAGGATTGATTGTGTAAATGTTAGGAAAACACGATTTGTTCTTGGTTCAGATATCGGGAATTTATTCTTAGTGTGTTTACTTATATTATTTTCCCCCTTCATTGTTCACATACATACCCACATCGCTTACTCAGACCTTGTGGACGCTGTAACGGATAATTACGTGAGAAAATAATAATTAGTAACAGAAAAGAATACAGTTGAGTGAAAATCCTTTAAGTGACATATGTTAGAAAGACTGTTTATTTTATTTTAGAATTTTTCTCTGAGAACTTACGTAAATGTAGATTATTGTATTAATAATACTGAGTATTATTACATGAATTGTATATGGATATTTTAATTTTATAGTACTGAGTGTGTAATAAAAAGGGTAATAAATAAACCAGTATTGTTTATTCCTTCCGATGCCACATTTTTTCCACAACATAAAGATATGAGGGCGACTGCTCCCCTTACCTTATTAAGACTTGCAACCTATCAGATAATTCGATAATTTCTGTACATAACAGTTTCTATACTAAGTAACTTAACAACCTATTGGTGGGTACCATCTTTCTAATTTGGAGATCACGCATTCACATATTTCATTGCGAAAAATGCGTAGTTCACCATATTTATTTTATTGTGTAATTGAAGCGATATAATATGCAATACTACAAGTCTATTACAAAATAATACTTATTCCTCAAATAAATGCAAAACCATTCTTGGACTGGAGTGTATTTTCAAAATCCATTATTTGTTTCTTCTTTATAATCGGCAAGATGTATAGTACTAAAAACAGGCCGATTTAGTAAAACAATTTCTTGACCTGGAAGTTTCCAAAAATTCTCGGTGACAGTGACGATGAAAGTCCAATTTCGGATATTAAAAACAACTATTTAATACCTCATTAGTATTATTTACAGTCGTTTCTTTTGTGTAATATGATAATATTCTCCACGTATCACAATAAAAGTTTACGTGGAATGTACGAAATATTAAATCGATAACCACGATATCCTATGATGATCTCTGGATTATAATATACCTATGTGCCGAATTTTAGTGTAGTCGAGTAATTAAGACAAAATAAATCCATAAACTGATAAGTGTACCTCTACCTGTAGTATGTAGAATTGATTTTTACGGTTATTTTTTAACGTATAATTTGTAAATTATAGGCAAGTTTCAGTAGTTGTTTTCAAGAACAGTTTTTCAGATTTTCGAACTTCATGATAATTTGCAATAATTATGATTCATCTACAAACAATTTTCATATTGGGATAAGAGTTTAGTGTTCTTGAAGGTGCTTTACAAAGTAATTACTTGAATTGGAGAAAATTAATCTTAATAAACACGTCAGCATGAGAAAGGAACTTGCAATTCCATATTGTGCAAAAATTATACGCATATCATACACGCATGAACTATAAAATGCACCCATACACCAATAGTTTCACTCATAGCTTATTTATAATAACCATTATTAATCATCTCTATATCAGTATAGCGTCTACCGGATTAAAATGCATCCCATTGAATCAAACCGTAAAAAAATGGTATAAGGATGAAGTATTGTTGAAGCAAACTGTTCTGAAATATAGTAAAAGTCAAAATAAGAAAAGAATGTACCTAATGCAAGAGAATGAAGAGCTAATAGAAAAGGAAAAAAATAACTTCTTTAGTAATAAGACTATGCGCGATAAGAGATATATGCAAAAGAAAGACATAAAATGGTAAAAATTTACGCCCACATCCCTGAGGTGGGGCTGAACATTTCCAATAAGTGGAGGTAGCAAAGCGACTTAAAAGCCGTGGAGAGAACTACAAAGGACAGAAGAGGGGACATGTCCCCATAATGTCACTGTTAACGATGTGGATAAGATGTATCGTATATTATTTGAACCAATTGATATGTTCTGCTCAATTAACATTCAAAGAGCAACTCTTGAATCCCTTTATGAGGAGGATATGGTTGTTGCACGCGTCGTTACTTCGCGGTCCGAGAGCGCGACGTCGCGGGTGAGAATCCGAAAGAACGGAACCAAGTAGTACTGGGCGGGTGGGGAAGGAAAGGGAATGTAGAAGAGTGGAGGAGGTGGAGGAGGTGGAGGAGGAGGAGGAGGAGACGAAATGTTGTGGACGTGAGTAAAAGTGGCCGTCGTGGTGTGGTGCGGTGCAGCGGGTGCTAACGTTGTGAGACTGAGTGAAGAGTTTTTGTGCGTTAGGACGGTGACCAGCGAATGTGAAGAAGAGGTAACAACGTCTGAGTAAAAAGGGAAAGTGAAGTAATGCATCAAGACACTGACGAGGCGAGGTTGTTTTTGCACTAGGTTGAACGCTGTTGCACACTCGCAGTAAATTATAAAGTCATAAGCGTTGATAAAATTTTGGGTCCTAAGTTTCTTGTATATATAATATTAAAATAAATTTGAATATTATATATATNTATATATATATATATATATATATATATATCAATTAATATACAAATCAATTTTAACGAACCAAAATTGTTCATTCAACTTGAGTTTATTCTTCTATATTTTTCTCTGAATGAGACTCCTTCAATAAAATGCATAAAATAACACATTATTTTTGCAACTTTTCCAAGATTACAGATTATTAAACGAAATCCAAACATCAATAATGACACTGTCTCATTTAGAGAAAAATGTAAAGGAGTCTTGAGAAATGAAGCCATCACGTTGAAGGGACAATTTCAGTTCATTAGAACAAAGGAAAATATGGTAAATAATTGAAAATTAACAATAGTTCTGAAAGATTGTAATGTAATTTTGTTTTATAAACAAAATAAAGTATTAAGTAATGTTGAAATATAAAATTATTGTGATACCTGTGTTGGGGGTACCATGTATTATACACGTAGTGCAACTTCATCAGTAGAAATATTTCTGTATTAATTTACATTGGCACTTTCGAACTCGAAACTCACCAACCGAAGCAACAATTACTACCACAAAATCGGTAAGAGTGACTGCGTTTGAATCTTTAGGCTGCTCATGTTTGTCTATAAAGGCTAGAATTTGAAAATTTCCTTCATGTGATTATCTGGAAACGCCCTTAATATTTCATACGATGAACACAAGTGACTATTATAAATAGCGTTCAATATCAATTAATTTTAACCATTTAATATTGACCCCTAAATCAGTTCATAAAATTCTTAGGCGAATAGAATGTACATTCTATTGGCGGGACACCCGGAAAGAATTTTGGTTCGGCAGGCGAATGAAGCAGGTAAGGGATAGTGATAAGACAGGAGTAAACTTGTGACGTCTCCGTGTCACGGCAGAAGGATCATGTCGCGTGCGTGTTCACAAAACTCAGTGGTCCATCTACATGTTTCGTGACAATTTTCTTCCCCTATCATCTCACTATCTCTAGATTATAGCGATAATTTTCCTGTCTTATTATTTTGCATCGACGCGTAGGCGCTCTCTCATCTTCAACTTGGTTTGCACTATCTCCTTAAGATTCTCTGATATTTTTTTATATTATCTCTTCGTATTATAATACCGCATTTCTTCCATCAATTTATCTTCTTACTAAAAGAGAGCTTTTTGATGACATCCTTTTCTATCGCGTTATATTTAACCAAAAATAGCCAGAAATAGGTTACATTACGCAGATAATTTTCTCGACTTCATAATTTGCCTTAAAATACTATTTCGAATTGTAGTGAGTTCTCAAAGGGTCTCCTAATAGCGCGGCCTGCTGCTTAAGAGAATGCGTGACAAAAGGTACCTAAATAAAAAACATCCTATATTTTTACTGTGTATGATGGTAATGTAATTTGTAAAAATAATGCGGATAATAGAAAATTGTTATAAAATAAGCTGTTTTCTCGGAAATACTTCGCGTTACCATACACGATGCGTACAAATGTTGCGGATTATTTACCCGAGGTAAACTGAGAAGAAAAAAAAAACAATTTTGTCAAACATTGCACTAGAAGTTGATACATTTGTTCTTAATATGTTCCTTTATTAACTTATAGTGTGAGTTATGGGTTCAGCCAGTAAAGATTATTTCATTTTTTTTTAGTTTCAGTAATGATATACAAAATTTATTCGTCAATAAACTAATTACTTTAATATTAGAAGAATAGACACATATTGCATAAAGAATAATATTACTTTTCCATTTGAACAGGATTGGCTTACTTAAAATGAGAGGTTTTTACTATGTGAAAAATATTACTAATTTGCAAGATCACGTAAGTTCAACACGGACATTTTTTTATGGAAACCATTTTTAATTTTCCTATTAATCAAAATATCTTGTGAATTATCAATCTAGTTCAAATTCAAGGTTTGATTGATGTTAGTTTCTTCAGTAATAATTTTATGAATGTAAAAACTTAATTTGATTAAATTATTTGTACATAAATATGTTTCGCATCCAGATATTTTTACAATCACAAGTTTGTCTTTCATTTGTCACTCAATACCATTTATAATACACCGAAAATAGATGCGGAAAAGCAGCAATAAATGTTCATCAAAGAACCATCTCATCAAAAGAACGTGTTATTTGCAATGAAATATTCGAATGAATAAGGTGGCGCCTGAATACAGGCGGTATCACAAGGGGAAGTAGATAAGATCTAGAAAATGAGGAGGGGCGACAAATGCGTTATAACTTAGGAAATGTGGAAATAAACTGTATGAGAAATCGAGGATTGTGCCAGAACAGCGTGTTTTTTTATCAGTAAACTGAAATTCCTTCTTTTCCCTGGAAGATATCTCTGTTATGCACATGTGTAAGCGTAGAACAGAGAAGCCTTCTAGGATCGGCTTTTGTTTGTGCAGACGTGCTTGGGTACGAGTCACGTATATTGAATAGCGCAAAAGGATTCCAATGCACCGTAACAAAATGAAGAGCGGAGAAAATGGTGGGGAAACAGCATACCACCACTTGCGCGCATGATGCAACAGGTTTGCGTTCAACTGTTCGGGGCAATGAACTACGAACAATAACACATCTTCATATGCGATAAATAAAAAAACAAAAACATTTGAAGTACTCGATATTTACAACATATTGCTTCATTCGATTCTGTTTATACTTCCTTTTTGGTGATTTCAAATTACTATATCTTTTTTAATCCCATGACTCAAAAGTATTGTTGGCTCAAGGTATAGTTTCCTATGTATGTGCATTGGGTAATGAAAACGCATTAGGAACGTGTAGAAAATATTTTAACGCAATTTGAGGAAGATGAAAATATATACTTATTCTGGAAACTCCCAAGGTATTTTCATCACTATTTATTGTGTATATTCTAGTGTGAATAATGCATTGCAACATGGACGAGTTATCATAATGGTCTGAAATAAGAGGGCAATAATGTATCAAATAATAAAAAAGTACTATTCCTAATGTAATCTCTAATGTTACCTTATCTACTGACCACCTCTAGGCTACCTCATCCACACCTAAATTTTCCTGTTTTTGTTTACAAGTTAATTGATCAGAATTGATGGCATGGTCCCCTGTTTGCTTTCGGAAAGTAATTAGTTGTTCTGCAGGGAGTTCGACTAATTCTTGGCAATATCAAGTTAACACTGATGTACCACAATATCAAATCAATTCAATCAAATATTGTTAACACTGATGTTCCATTGCTCATAAAGATTTCACCTCTGAGTTAAAAATTACCAGAAAAAAGGTTTAAAATTTGTTTCAAACTCAGAGAATATTTAATTAAGAGTACTTTTTAAATAATTTTCTCTTAATTTGAATGTTATAATTGGTTGAAATAGGAAACAATGTTATTTTGAAATTCAATTTGATTAGAAATAGACAAAGTATTAGGAAATCATAAATTTGCCTACCTATAATGTATTCCTTCTATTAAATTATAGTCTCCATAGTGTACTTAATAATCATTTTAGAGAAAAATTTAATGGGTAAAATTCCTGGTTCAAGAATGTTGAGTGTTGCAAAGTAGTTAGTGGTAACACATCTCTTTTACAATGGTTTATTTTTTAACGCTACAATAGTAACTGTTTGTACTATCTTAAAAAAAAGTGGCGTCTGGCAGCTTAGATCACTTCCTCGACCTCTACCGGTCCCTTCACCCTAATAGGTACACCAAGCTATTTCTACGGGGTTACGCTCTTAGTCACCTACCGGACCCCAAAAATTGAAAATGTGACCTACTTTATTTAACATTTTATTACAATTTCAATGTTCCTCTTGCAATCTACGTAAAATTCCAAAGAAAATGGATATAAACTCTTCATAATTACGACAAAATAAGGGTTTAGGTCAGGTTCTTTCTTCCATTTACGGTTCATCTGATCCTATCGTAATTATATTGTTTGGGCTTATTTTATTTGCAGTGTAATGTATTATACAATTATTGCATTATAATGGTAATGAAACGTAAATAAAAAAGAAACCTTTGGGGTTCCGGTAGGTAATTAAGAGCTTAACCCCGGAGAGAGCGAGCGGTGTGTTCATTAGGGGTTGAGGGACCAGCAGAGTTTTAGGAAGTGTCCTAAGCTGCCACACACCACTTTCTTTCAAAAAAATGTAGTGGGGGTGGTCCACGATTGTTAGCCTGGACTGACCGTTCTGCATTCCGAGTGCTAGATCAGCAGAGCGGCACCATCCTTCTTTTCATCCGTTCTGTCCCCTTCGCTCTTGGCGTAAAACTAATATCGGCTTAGTACTTACAAATACAAAACAAAAAATTAATTATTTTCTTTTGTGTATTTCGATATATATCCCAAATGAAGTTCTGAAAGGCATGCCCAAAATCGTTAATTCGGCTGACTAATATTGATATAAGGTTGTGTTATTAAGAGTGTGAAATATTCCTGTTCACAAATGTTCAACCTAACCAAATTTATCTTTGTAAAAGTTGTTTATCTTTTATAAAACTATTAAAGAAGTTAATATCTTAAAATGTACTTCCTAACTTAATAGATGTAACAAATGTCTAATGTATTGAATTAATCAGACCCAAGGCCCCGAGGTCATGACAGCTTCATCAAAATAAATGAATACATAAAGATACGGCAATACGTGAAACTCTGATGTCTTGGCGAACAGGGGGAAGTGGACGTGATGATGAAACACATTATCTTCAATAAATGACGATATAAGTGAGAATGAGTGAGTTGGGCTGTTGAATATTGTTACTTAATTCACAAATTGCTAGCTTGTAGTTTTATTTGCAATTAATTTTGTCATTAAACCAAATTCATACTCATACAATTGTAAATCATAATCTCGTTTATTGTACGACATTCAATCTCTAGGAGTGTATTGTCATACCACGATTTGGCAAGTATTACTAAAGGCAAATATTCGTATTTGGTTTCATTCATTACTCAATCTTTGTTCAATAGAACGAACTTACGAATTTTTTTTTAGTCTGGGATAGCCCTATATGAATACCACTAATTAGCATGTTTTCAAGGTACGAGGAAATTCGAATAAAATTTTCGATTTCTTCAATCGGAGGATAGATAAGTTTTCAAGAACAAAAAAGTGTAAAATTTCATGCATAATTATATGTGAAAATTAATTAAGAGAATACCTCTTGAATGCTTTGCGTTTTGTCAGTTATGTGTTGGAAATGAGCATCTATGTCTTAGTTAATTATGAACGAGAATCTGAAAGAAAATCTTAAAATCCTTAAAAATCTTTGAAGTTCAATAATTCGCAGTAAATGTAACTTGTTAAGTGTAACTAAGCACGCTTTAGTATGGAATCAAAAAAAATATTTTTAATTTCAATTGTATAATTGTGTATAAAAGTACTTGGGAATTATTAGCATTATAATTTCATAAATGATTCAAATAAGTTTCTTTTTTTCCAGTCGTCAGTTATTTGTTTCGAAAATTGTGTGACATGTTTTATATATTTTTAATTCATTGTGCACAGAATACACCAATGTCATTTGGCTACTCTGTATATTGCCTGTTGTTGTGTAAACAAGATCATAGGGATTGTCTCCAACGAAGCAAAGATACTTGCATCATTAAAGAGCATTTCATCTTTAAGCGAAGACAACATGAATAGTTCCATCTCTTTTCCTGCTTCCCCCGCTGACGTAACTGCTTTTCCACCCACACGACATAGTACCCGCAGCATCCGCAGCAGATTTACTAAGATTTTCGAGACGGCTGGCAGCACAAAAATCAATGACCTCCATCCAGTTCTCGTGGAGTGACAAATCACACAGCCTGACCTACCGCAGTGAACGGTTAAGGAGCAAGGACCTAGTAGTAATGGCGATGAGATGCATCAATCCTTAGAGGAGTATACGTATGAAAATAGATTAAAATGATTGGAAATAAGATAAAATCTAAATTTTCGAAACGATTTGTGAAAAAATTGGTGATATAAGAAATAATAATTATTTATTGATAGATGGTAAAAATACTTATTCTCGTGGTTCTTTTTGTTGTTTAAGTAACTTCAAATTATTGATGTGTTGTTTTTTCCTTAGTATGTAGTTATTATATTGAAAAATTCCAAAAGATATTTAAACCTGTTTTGTATTACAAGTAATTAAATAAATAAATGAAGCGCCTTAGCAGATACGAAGGAACAAATACGTTAACCAATCATTCTGATGTCATTAACCATTACAGACCATGGCTTACATTTCAGTCCTTTGCAAACTACGAGAATATTGTTAATTTCCGTTCTATTGGGTTAAACTATTGACATAAAATAAAATAAATTATAAAAATGGATTCAGTGTTCCCCTAATACCTTAAGGTCGTGGCGACATTAAATGATGAGACTACTTCCGATGTTCGTGTAGAACAATAACGTATACACATCTTCTTGAAAGGAAATAAAACGAGTTTTCGGACATTTTATGAGCTTGAATTTGGGATTACATTTATTTCCTCTCTGTAGCAAAAATTATTGAATTCATCAATAAAATTTTGTACGCATTTGTTCACGAAACACAAATAATATCATTTGCAAAAGTTGCAGGAAACATCACAAAATTAAATAATCTAATATTTACAGGAAGAAGTTCTTCATATAGAAAAATATTCTAATCTAATCTACTTTTGTCTTGTTTCTTTGTGTATTGGGCTCTAATGGCCTTGCTGTTGACGAGCCCTTAAAGCCTCACAAAAAGATAAAAAGTTTCTTTGTGTATTTTATTTTAGAACTAATTGAATTGAGAAATTTTTTATTTTTACTGTTACTTCACATAGATGAAAAGAAAGTATCCATAAAAGGAATATGTTTCAAAAATTCTGTATAGCTTATGTCGCCAAATATAAATAATATAATTCTCACAATAGTCAGATTACAATTGTCTATATTATTTTAATAAGTTCATTCAACTTCTATATGTCTTAATAACAGACAATCAATTAATTAACTTACAGAATTACTTTTTTCTAATATTCATATAATAAAGTTGTTACAAGTTCTTTTTCATTATACAATGTTGATTACAGAATTACCTACGTACGTTTCGAGGTTAGTTTGACCTCCTCATAACGGCTTGTTATTGGTACAGAGATGCATTACATTTCACTTTTATTAAAACACTTTAATTATTTACAATTAAAAAACATGTTTGAATATTGAACCATTCAACCTTCTCTGTCAAGGGTTTCTCTAGAACTGAACTTGTAACAACTTTATTAAATGAAGATTAGAAAAAAGTAATTCTGTAAGTTAATTAATTGATTGTCTATAATTAAGACATATAGAAGTTGAATGAACTTATTATAAATAATATAATTTGTGTTCAGGGTTTAAATATAATTTTATTGAAGCTATCATTTCATTTTATTTACCATGTTTGTCATCACAATACGATATTGAAGTTATGGAAATCTCTTCTAGTTTTGAACCTTTTAAGCCTCTCAACCAACACTGACTCGCTGTTATCGCTTATCCTATTTGTATTTGTAAATAGATTTTATGTTCATAAATTCTTAATTGAAATATTGTTTATTATTTTCATTAAATGTACTACACTTATTTTTATCTGTTTGTAAACTGACTCCTAATGAAGTTATAATCGGATGACTCCACATCTCAGTGAGTAATGAATTTCTTTGATTTCCAAAGTAAATAAGAATTCTCTTCGCGACAAAACAGAGAAATTTTAACACCCTTCTTTTAGAAAGTCGACAAGAATGTGGGGAAGATCGCACTTAATTTCACCGTTGGAAAGTTCTTTCCAGTGCATCATCTTTGTTAAGCATCCAGAAAATAGTTATGTCAACTCGTTTCTTTCCATGTCATTATATGCTTATAAATGGACTTGTGTCATCATTGTAATGAATCATCTCCATTATCCGAATGTTATGGAGTCTTCAGTGGCATAGTTATAGTGATATAGTTTGTAATTGTTATGAAATGTATAAGAAGAAAAATTGATTGAATTTGATCCTATTTCAATGATTCAACATGTTTACAAGCCTTATTGTCCAGTCATTAGGTGTTTATACCCGGAAAGTTTTGGAGAAGTAGTGATTTTTTGCTCCTTTACGGTTTTTGAGGGCATTGATTACGAATTTCAGCTTTACCCCCTCGAGCAAGTTCAATATGAGAAAGAGTTTCAATATGAAAAACAATTCTTTTTAACCACGCCCTTTTTTTGTTTTTTTATGTTTTGTGAAAACTGTGAACACTACGAAGAAAAAATATAGTTGTAAAAATAAACTAGACAAAATTTACTGTAGGTTTCACCCGTTCTTTTTTCTCAGATAAAGTACAAGCCCATAAGAGGGTGTTGAATTTATACTCCAGCATTTTGGAAATTTTTGTCTGAAAATTGTGGAACAGTTCTAAAACTTGATTCCTTTATATATTTTAAGATGTTGATTACGATTTTTTATTTCAGGAAATAAGAACAAAAACTTGAAAAACTGCAAAATAATAATGCATTTTCTTAGTTGTTTTGCTTATTACAGGGAGTACGCATAACTCAAAGAAAATACTAATTACAGCAAGAAAATAGGAAAAATTTCCTGTAGTCTATTACTGTGGCCTTTCTTGTAATATATCATTGTGGTATAAGTTCTTTGCCAGACGAATAGTTCACATGTTAGAACTTCTTCCTTTATTTAACGTAAACGTTCATATGATCGTAAAGAGTGTTAGTTTCATTAAGATTAGATCGTATAATATCTAATACAACAGATTATAATATAAACTATATTATCACTAGCCAACCATGCTCAGCTTTGCACTGTATTTTTGTTGCTGTGATACGTCTTACCCTTCATAATAACTTGATATAGATAAAAATAACACGTTTATATTAAAAATGTTAGTGTGAATTCGAAAAAATACATTTCACACAAGTCGATCCTGATTGGATTGCGCGGGAGATTTTGTTGACATCATACACTTTATCCATTGTTATTAGTAATTGCAGATAAAAATAGCATGTTTACATAGAGAAATCGTCATGATACTATATTATTTCGTGATTAATACAGGAAATTTCGTAAAATTATAAGAAAACGAATTTCACCCAAAATCTCCCCCATGAAATCGGAATTTTGAAATATTATCTCTCAGCAATCCTCTACCACATAAGCTACGTCACACAAAAATTCCATGTTCTTACCTTTTACATTTTTCTCTCCTTTGATAAAAACATCTATCATTCAGGACGAGTATTTTAATTCTCTGTGACCCATTTAAAGAAATATGAGGAAAATCCCAGTAATTAACTTTTTGATCATTGATTAACTATCTTTCCGTACAAAATCCGAGATGTTATCTCAATTAGGTCGTGAAATATGACAGTAATAGTACACAATGTCGTTATTGCTGACGACAATCTCTCGAAAACATGTCTACTCCTTTACCCGAATAAAGATTCAAATATTAAAATACGTCTGAAAATCAGCTCTAGATGTTAGAATTAACAACGTATCCAAACAAAAAGCGAGATGATTCATCAATTATTTCGTGAGATATGGTAAAAATGGCAAAAATTCAAGAGGTCGCATTTCACCCAAATTTACCCTCATAAAAGGGAAGTTGCAAAAAATTCCTTCTTAGGGAGCGTAGACAACATAAAGCAATACACGATGCTTGACACCACAAGATTTTTGAAATATATATATATATATATATATA
>NNCF01129408.1:301089-314917 GCA_002313205.1 Laupala kohalensis
TATATATATATATTAAATTTAATTTCTACGTTTATGGATCTTATTAGTACTTGTACCTATGATGAGTGACCAAATAAGAGACTTTTTTGTAGCTAAAGTTTTGTAATTTTCATTTTTACCGAAAAATTATTTTTTACTTTTTAGTACAGTACTTTTTATATAAAAGCTGGTTTAAAGAAAGATTTTTGACAGTTATTTTATTTGATAGCATTAAATTTTGTTTATTTAGTTGTCAAATAAAAAGAAACTTGGCTATCCTAAAACTTTCCATTAGGAATTTCCAGTGTCCATTTCCCACATCATAGGACTAATGCTTTCTACCGAGCGGAAATTTTACAGATATGGAGTTTTTGTTTTATGCATTTAAAAGTGATAAAATCTGTCTTTAAATCGTTAAATTTGGGTGAATAGTGAGACCTTACAAGTGTGCCAATTAACTTGCGCACAGGTGCCACTGCTTCAATCCCGAACACTATTAGCAACCTTAGCAACTTAACAACCCTGTACACTATAAACGACTAACACTAATATAGGTTAGTTTCAGTACGTTATCGTGTTATGCTATTCCCAATTCTGTAGGGGTGTAGTGCACTTCATGTGGTTTAAATGGTAATATAATTATTTATCTGAGAAAGCCCGTAAACCATATATTCGACTCGAATGTTGGTTGTTTTTTATTACTTTTATACCTCTCCCTACCCATCACACCTTTAGGGAGCCGTTCACCTATGTGGAATGAACTTCAACTTAAACTGGAACTATAAGAGGTAACACCATTCATCTCAGCGACACAGAAACTCTGAACTCGTCTCTGATATCTATCATTTTCGGTAATTTTTATATGTCATAACTTACTCTGAGGTGCTGGGTGTATGGGTGCTGGGTTGATCATGGATTTAGCAGACTAACTAATAATCTCAGCGGGTATTTGATCTCCACACTAACATGGGTAACTTTCGATTATTTTTCATGTCAAACGTTTCTCATCCCTTTCTCGGAGTATGTAGGGGATACTAGGGGACTCATAAGGCAGAATATAGCTAATGTCTTACTCAGGATGTTACAACCAACTCAGCAATGCTGAAAACTGTAAATCGTCATTATCCCTGGGAAGCTAGAGGCTTAACATCTCCAATTTGGACTAATTGTGAACTTACGAAGTATCGGGGGCGCCCTCATCCATCTCAACAGAACCTATAACTATGTGTAACAACACAACCCGTTTGTGAAATGTTATTTTTCGCTGAAGTGGGAACGTCAATGAGAAGCGAAGCCGGATGCCACTGATTAGAGAAAATGACCACCACTAAGCCTTTCCATTCATTGTGTGGACCGTCTCCCTTCTTTTCCGGGAAGGAGGGTAACAATGCGCTCGAAGAATACCGGCCGAAGTGTGTGAGCAGTGCTTGCCTTTCCTAATATTTCTGTGAGAGGGACTTGTTTGCCATGTGTACCGAGGCGAGGTCGGAAAAATCCCTAAAGAAAGAATGTTATAAATGGAAAACGTCCACCGAATGCTGAAATAATAGCCATCCCGAGAAGGACGCTGTCATATCGGTAAAGACGCAGAGTTCTCAGAAGCTAAGGGGTGACCAAGATGATTTGGAGTGCTCATTGCGGTAGCGAAGGCGTGGTCACGTGACCTCCGCTTCCATATATATTGAGATGATTGAGAATCTTCGAAGACTTTCAGACTGTTGCTGTGTGTTCGGAAGTACGCGGGTTACTGAGATGTGACCTGGCTAGTATTGGTCGTCAGAATGCTTAAGAATTGCTGCGGTAATTCAATTACATTGCTATTAGGAGCGAATGGCGTAACTTGTAACAGTCATTTCAGGATAGCAACTTGTAAATTTTGGAGATTCGGATGATCTAGATAGATTTCCGAATTAATTGTTAACACCAGTATTCATATCTGTGTGTAATTGATGCTTTTAGATAGCATTAACTGTGTAATGACAAATTCATACTTGTATTTATGATTTGAGAGTTCGTTCAAGTTTGTAAATATGCAGATTTCAATTTAACTTGTATTAAAGGAATATTTCATTGTTATTACACGAGTGTTTAATTGCTTGGGAAACCAAGCTGGTGGCAGTGAACTCTACCATAAGGGTTGTGGTATTTATGGTTGAATCCCGCTTCTACCCAAAAAATACCCACGCCGCATCTGGGCTTGAGGTGTGGTGTAACACTATGATTTCAAATCACTCTAAATTCTTGACTACGTGTTGCAATAAGTATATGACCCTTTGAGTTTGGTGACAATAAATATATCATTAATGAGATCACCAATGTTTCTACTTTTATTTAGTCATCTTCAGGGCTCTCTACAACCATAATTGAACCTCCGCATCTCCAAACATATCACTATAACCACTGTACGTAATGTTGTGGGATAAGTGGCTTTAGATATATGTTTGGTAGTGAGGAGGTTCAATCGTGATTGCAGAGAGCCTTGAAGATGACTAAATAAAAGTAGAAACGTTGGCAATCTCATGAATAATGTGCAACGTCAACACTCAGGTGAAAATTGTGACGGACGGGGACTCGAACCCGGGATCCTGCTCTGACCGCAGGTGTGTTATCCATTGGAATCATGAATGATGTGTTTATTGTGACCTAAGCTCAAGGTATCACATACTTATGATTTCAAATCGAATATAGGACTTTTTAATTATTTTTCTAGTATATCACCCACTCCCTAGTGATTTCTTACTTACACAGTGCTTGTTGTCTGAAAACCAATCATCTGTGTATCAAGTTTAGTTGTAATAGTTCCAGGTATTCCAGAGTCATGGAGAATGCAGTAATACTAATTTACAATCCCTATTTTACTCCCTTAAGAGATTATTTTCGTGAAATCCACTTTAGCTGATCTCTACTCCATAAAATGAGTTTGCCATTAAATTAAAAAAAAACATGGTAATAGAATGCACAGAACTCGCGTACTTTCCTGTTACCTAACCTGCAGCGAATGTTCCGTAATTGATCTCTTACTTTAATTGATGTATTGTTACATTCTTCAAATAGCATTAATATTAAAGCGTTTTGAATTCTATTAAGGTGGAACCAGCGCTCCAAGTTAGTCAAATCACAGAGATGTATAATTGTTTTCTTTATTTTTATTCTAATTATTATATAACACAATACTAACGAAGAAAAAAACACAGTTAAATTTGTATCTATCAGTTAATAATAGTACAAAAATGTCCAGGAAGTCGCTTGACTGATTTGCAATGCATAAGAGCATGTACAAACATGGTGGCCGAGTGCAACATTTTCGCGATTTATGCAACTCATCTCAGAAAAAGTGAAATTTCTTTCTCAAATGTCCGATGTCCTAAAAATGACGTAAAAAATACTACGGAAAATTTACCACAAATCAAAGGAATCTGCCATCACTTCGTGATTTAAAAGACGCAATGTATTACACTATCATTTATAATTGCGGTTAATTCCTTTAAATGGCCGGTGAGGTATGTTTTTCAAGTTGAAACCTCAATAAATACATGTGACTCTGTTTATTTATGCCGATTTGAGATATTTTATTCTAACTACACCTTAAGAACATAGCGCGTATATAGAAGTGCATATTAATGCTTGTAGAACACCCTACTTGGAGTGCGTAAACGTATTTATCAAGTGAATCTTGGCGAACGGCCGTGAGCCCGAGTGCGCCTCGCCGTTCGTCCGTCTGGTGCGTGTGCGTGCGAGAGTGCATGCGAAGAGCGAGCGTGAAGCGCCTGAGTTCCGGAACCTCTTTTGCGCTCTCATTCGCGCGCTCCAAGAGACTGGGGGGTTGGTGGGGGCTTAGGAACAGACGAGGCGCGACGGCGCTCGTCACTTCACGGGCGGAAGACGTGCAACAGCCACTAGTTAGGCGGGATATAACTGCTTCACTCGAGAGTCACGCACGAATTATCTATACTTTCAAGTGTAATTTAGTTAAGTTTATTCACTCAAGTGGCGTAAATAAAGTAGTTTTATTTTACTAGAAACAATTTTTATTTGAAATTTGGAAGGTAAACAGGTTTTTAGCTAGAACAGAAGTTGACAAGATCATTTATTCATTTATTTCTTTATTAATCGTTGCCAAATGCATTAATTTTTCATTTAGTTATTGATCTCCTTAACACTGTTTCTTAACACATAGCCATTACCAGGGTTTACAATTTTCCATTTTTATTAGATCTTCTTTATCTTAATTATGTTCATGCTTTTTGCTTCGTCTTCACATTTTGCTGTTTTCTTGAGGCCTCACACGTTAACCGTCCCCAACGCGAGTTGGTCGAGTGAGTGCATCTACTACACAAAACCAGTCATTCATGGAACTCGTCTTACCAACGTTGATTCCGACGCAAGATCTTTGAAATCGAGGAATATCTCTTCGTTCTCTATATATCGTCACCAATTTTGGGGATTGATTATACCTCTACATGTCACTTTTGCCAACCGCTTTTCTCGTTTTCTTCTATTAATTCTGCAATCATATAGAAAATGCTCCACTGGATCAGCCGCATTACTGCATAGACACTTTTCTGTTTCAGCAATCCATTTTTATAGAGATAGCTATTCATTGCGCCTTGTCCTCGTCGACAATTGCGACGTCGACGTGACACTGCTTGTCTACGGTGTCATTATAGTGTTCTCTCATTTACACACTTATATACATTACGCCTCTTCATACGTTGTCCGCCCCAACTAAAGAAGAAGCGGGCGCAGTATCTACTACTCTTCTCATAAATGTGTTCCATTTATTAAATAGTTCTCCCGTATTTCGTTTGTTTCCCTGTCCTTCATAAAAGTAGTAATGTCACTCACGTCTATGTCCTTTCTGTCCAGTACTTTTTTCAAATATTCACCTCTCTGTACTCCATATAATTCACACTCCCAAATCACATGTCTTTCGTCTTCTTTATTCTTGCCTCATAAATACATATCAAGCCTTATAGATACCATCAGACCTTCTTTTCCACCTAGCTACATTTTTGGGTGAAGGAATCGGGAAGGAGAGATTTTGGTTTGCGGGGGTATATAAAATGAGTGGGTGAATGAGAAAGCGAAGGAAACCTCAGCTGAAAACCTCACCCAGTTCGACTGAGAGGGGAATCGAATCCGCTGTCTTTCTCAGCACAGGGCAGAGAGCAAAGATCGCCGCTGTTCGCTAGATATTGAAATTTAGAGTATTGCCACAGGTTACGGGTTACAGGGAGCCAAACTTCCATAAATTTGTTTAGGCAGATGTTCAAATTCCGTTACATGACTTAGATATAATATCGAGTAGAATTTACAATGGTTTGAAACCGAATAACACAACATCACCTCTTGAAATGCGGGCGGTTTTTTCGAAAAATAAAACGAATGAATGTCGTCAACAGAAAAAGAAGGACCATGGAATTGTTCAGATTAATGAAGGGTTGTTGAACATTCTGATTTTTTTTTAACAATAACATAAATATTGAGAATGGGAATAATCTCGTCTGACAACAAATACTTTAGATTCCAAATTTCCATGGAAGTATTCCTGTTATATAAAGAATATCAATATTATTACTCTTTGTCACTTCATAGTATTTAATCTTTCAGTCTTTTAAAACCTATATTTATGATTTTACAACTAATTTTTACTGACTGTGTAGCGTAATTATCTGGTGAAGTCGGATTAAAGAGCTTTCCAATGTAACATTCCGGGTAATTTATTCATCGTGATTTAATGCTTCTGAGAAACTAATTTCATCTTTCTGTTACGATATGGGGCTAGAATTTACTCCCTCTCTATCCTTCCATGTCCCGTGACATACGATATGAAAAAATCGTGATTAGTGAAATTACATGCTTCACTCCAGTCTCAAACTGGGAACCCTCAAAGCGATAAAGAACACACCTTCCAAACAAGAGACACTAAGGTATAAACAAAGATAAAATATCAAAATAAATAGATAAATCGAGTAAATAATTGCTATGACTATGAAACATCCAAACACTTTAAGACATTAACTGTAACACTGAAACTGGTTTTCTTATATTCAATTTTGTAATTGTCCTGACCTTTAAGAAAGCCTTAAAGAATTATATTCTCACTATTCAGTAAATAAATAGTGTTGCGAATCATCACATTGTTCAACGGATAGCATCATCAATATATACATGTAATTCAAAATAAAGGAAACGTAATTCTTCTCAATTGATCACATATTGACCAGAGAATCCGGACAGTTCAGACTCAGCCGGGTTGAAATATAAAATCTGACTTCTCCGGGATCATTATCGGAGAAACAAAACCCGATATTGTCTCCAAAATTCTCCTAATACATTATCTTCGTTTATTTAATTAATTATGGTGAGATTCAGGCCACGTGGTCTGCTCTTTCACGTAAGCATTCCTTTGGTAGGAGAAATGCTGGTTGGGCTGTCGAGAAATGCTGGTTGGGTTGTCGGGAAATGCAAAGTACCGAACCAACATTGGTCAGGAATGGATGAGGAAAATTTCATCTGAAAACCTCATCCAGTTGGACAGAATCCCCTCTCGAACGAACCCGCACTCCCCCAATCGTTAGGAGCAAAGATGCTGTCTCACACCTTCGTTGCTCCTTCAAGTCAAATATTTCTTTCGTGTTAGTACACAAAACCGACAGCGGTGGTCTAGTGGTAGCGTCTTCGCTTCCACGATCCCGCTGAGTGGTAGAGCGGGGGTTCATACTCAGCCCGGCCGAAGTAGGTGAGGTTTTCAGCAGGGGTTTTCCTTACCTACTCCAGACAAATGTCGGTTCGGTACCATTAGTTCCCCGGCAACCCATCGTTTCTCCTTCCCAGTTCCCTTACCCAAGTCCAGTGGTTAGGTGGAAGAGTTGCCTCATGACCTGAACCTCGCCAAAAGTCAATAAATAAATAAATACATAGGACGTTATTATCCCTTATGACAACAATTTACGATATTTTCTCGAGACAGGAAATTTCATATCTGCTCGAGATAGAAACATATTCAAAATTCCAGTAACTGAATATGAATTCAGTACATGGAATTAGCATTATATTTTTTCAGGTGCCCATGGGGGAGTGATGTGACGCACCTAGAGAGCTAATATAACCTCTCCTCCCAAAATGTCATCCTCACCTTCAAGTGGTGAGCCCTGATAGCACTAACGAGGCTCTGGCGTCCGAATATGGGTGGGATACCCCTAGTACCTGGGTAGGACGAAATGTCTACTCTCAGGCCTAAGAAACCTAGGCGGTCTGCAGCCTCAAGTAGCAGCCCTACTAGCAGACTTTGAGGATTATGGGCTAATAATCTGTACTCCACGATATCTTCATGTATTCAGAGAAAAGCAACAAGAAATAGGCGGCTGAACTATCTGATGAACAAATGCACAAAACAACATACGCTCTTTGGAATGTGCGAACTCTGTTTCAGAAGGGAAGATAAGCTCAAGTAGTTAGAGAGATGAAAAAGTTACAGAATGGATGTTGCAGGATTAAGTGAAGTGATATGAAATAAAAGTGGTCATATCAAGTTAGGAGATGGAATGCCTAATTCTGAGGATGATCACGTAGCAGGTGTCGGAATCGCAATGAGCAAAAGATTTTCTGACGCGATGCTGGAATGGGAACCCATATCTGAGTGGATTATAGTAGCCCGATTTAACTCTGAATAGAGAAAAATATCGGTAATTCAATGCTATGCTCCTACTGAAAATGCTAAGGAGGAGGATAAGATGAAATTTTACAATATGGTGGATAGAACATGTAGGAATATACGAGAAGGTGACATCACGATATGAATGCGAGATTTTAATGCCAGGGTAGGGACCCAAAATGAGGATTTAGAACATGTTACGGGTGAGCACGCACAAGGAGAAAGAAATGAAAATGGCGAAATGCTTATAGAACATTGTGCTAATCATAACATGAAGATAGGTGGCTCATTATTTCCGCACAGGGATCACGATAAGATAACGAGTGTCTCGCCTTGTGGGAAAACTGTTAGCCAGATAGACCACATTTGTATTAGCTCCACATTTAGCAAATGTTTGTTAGATATCGTAACAAAAGGGGTGCTGAAGTGGGATCGGACCACCATTCATTATGCGCTTCCTTCTGTGTAGAAGCAATTAAAATCAAACGAGGAGAAAAAAAGGAAAGAAAATTCAGGGTGCAGTATCTATGCAAACCAGAGATAAAGAGAGAATTTATAACATGTTTGAGAACCAAAAAGACGGAGTACGAACAAAACTGCGTAATGGAAAGTGAAGGACAAAATCAGAATATAGCAAGAAAATGGAGACAAATAAAAGATTCATTTCTCGAGGTTAGCGAAAATTTATAGGGATATCAAAAGAAGGAACAAGAAGATTGGGTTTCAGAACATTCATGGGACCTGATATAAAACAGAAAACTGATGAAGAAGAAGAAAAATTATAATGATAGTTTAGAGAATACAGCAAATTTAACATATTTGTATAACTCTCTTCAAAAGGAGATTATGAAGTCTTGAAGAAGAGATCATATAAGTTATATGGAAGATATGACAAGAAAAGCAGAAACAATAGCTAATGTAGGGAATGTAAAAGAATTATTTAACTTAGCAAGAGCTGAGTGGAGGATCAAGAAACCAGAATCAGCCAGTGAAGGAAAAGGACGGAAAAGGAATATTCTCTACGGAAGGTCACCTACGGAGGTGGAGAGAATTCATTATGGATCCGAAACAACTGAGGATAGGCCGGAGGAAGCAGGTATTTTTCAATCTAGATGTACACGCACCAAATAAGAGAGAGATTAAATGTGCCATAACAGAAATGAAGAAAGGAAAGGCAGCAGGGAAAGATGGGATCACTGCAGAAATATTGAAGGCAGACATTCCCTCTAGAGTGGATATGTTATATCCATTATTTCCAGATATATGGAGAGAGGAGAGATTACCTGATGAATGGTTGGAGTGCATAATCATTAAATCCTTAAGAAGGGAAATTTAAGTATATGTGAAAATTGGAGAGGAATCAATCTATTATGTGTCTGTAGTAAGATCTTTAGTACAATAATACTCCATCGCACTCCATCGCATATCAGCAGCTGTAGATAAGAATATCCGCAAAGAACAAGCTCGGTTTAGAGCCAATAGATCGTGTCTTGAAGAAGAGATCATATAAGTTATATGGAAGATATGACAAGAAAAGCAGAAACAATAGCTAATGTAGGGAATGTAAAATAATTATTTAACTTAGCAAGAGCTGAGTGGAGGATCAAGAAATAGATCAGATATGCTCGCTTCGAATTATTGTTGAATAGTCCCTGGAATGGAGGTCTCAACTTTACGCCTTGTTTATAGATTTTGAAAATACGTTTGACTCCGTTAAACGAGAGGGAATCTGGAGAATCTTAGATACAAGAGTAGTGACGATTAATCTCATAAAAACGTACTATCTACATTTTAGATGTCAAGTTCTTCTCAACGGTACCCTTTCTGAACCATTTGAGACAGTGTCTGGAGTAAGGCAGGGATGTTGGTTATCTCCTCCTCTTTTCATACTGGTGATGGATGAGGTCATGAGAAACACCATCCGCGACAGAAGAAGAGACATAGTGTGGAAATTAAATGATAGACTAGAGGACTTAGACTACGCTGATGACATATGCCTTCTTTGACACTCCTAGGATCATTTGCAAGAGCAATCTGAAACCCTAGAGATCGAGTCCGCAAAATACAATTTAAAGATAAATATGAGAAAAACAAAAGAGTTGCGGGTCCAAGCTAGAAACCAAACAACTATATCATTTGGGAGGTGAAACAATATAAAGAATGGAATATTTTACCTATCTTGGTAGCTGTATCTCCAAAGATGGTGGCACAACTCAAGACGTTTGCGCAAGACTTCAAAAATCCACACATGCCTATTCCAAGCTAAGAAATGTCTGGCAAGCAACAAACATTAACATTACACAAAAATCACATTTTTTAATGCATGTATTAAGACTGTCTTTCTTTATGGATGTGGAACATGGATGGTCTCGGTGAAAATCAATATGAATTTACACATCTTCATTAATAATAATAAATTTTTAATAAATTTATTGTCAAAAAACAGTACAAACTGCGTATGACCACGTGGAGGAAAAAAAACTAATTTACTCTCCGGAAGCAAGCAAGGGACCATCCCATCAATTCCGATCAAGNCAAAAATTTCAGCAAAAGTTCCTAGACAAGATAAAACGTAAGCTGCGAGTAATAATACATATATTATGTCAATATGTTTGTAATAGATGCATAAGGTTCATATTGAATTCTGGTGGCCCAACACAATCAGCAATGAAGAACTGTGGAGATAAACAAACAAATGGATGTGAAAACTGAAATCAAAAGAAGGAAATTCAACTGGATTGGACATACCCTGAGAAAAGGACCGGATGAAATCCCCCCTCCCCCCAATGCTTTGGAATGGAACCCGCAAGGATACAGACTACGTGGAAGACCACGCAACACATGGAGAAGATCAGTTGAAAAAGAGGGCTCTAATCACTTCGATGTCGGCGAGCCGTAAAGTCCTAATTTTAAAAAAAATAGTTAAAAAAGAATATGGAAAAACTATTAAAGTTGATGAAATTAATGTAACTATTAAAGTATTAATGAAAGTTGATGCAAACAACAGAGTTCGCTGGAAGGCGATTGATGATTCCCTGTGATCCTCCTAGGAATAATGGAACGTATTATAGTATTATTATTATTATTATTATTACATGGAATTAGTATTATATTGAAAGCTCTTTTTTCAGTAAAAAGCAATTAAATTAAATAATACTTCAAAAATTTTATGTTTCGTTAAAATAAAAAAAACTGATGTACTTGATAGCGAAGAAAAATGAGGTAGGCTGATGAATTTTTTGCGAATAAAGTTTACCATTACAATATAACTGTAGAAGTCTGAAAAACATTTTGTGAATTAAAAAACAATATGTTCGTTAATGATAATAATAATTTCTTTTGTTACAATAGTGTTTGAGTTGACTTGTCTTTTGGGGCCGTCCACTCAAAGAAACCCAGCAAATGTTGCTGTGAATTACAGAATAATAATAATAATAATAGTAGCAGCTCGGGTTAGGGATGCACAGTATTTGCGGTTCTTTTGCAGCGACTCTCTTCAAATATATACCACTTCAATTTCTCTTTCTCTTACGCATACACGAGGCAAATAAACATACTTAGATTTCTTCGTATGATAATAATGTCGTTGTAATTAGTGATACACACTGCTTAACAAATGAGATTCATCCTAATGAAATTAGACTGTGTAAAAGACATCTTACCGTGAAAGATACGACAATGTACTATTGTTTGCAAGTCTCATTAATTATTCACTGACCTATATCCAAATGTTCTTGGAGAGAAAATCAGAAGGATCGTGCTTCAAACACGATATAATGACTAAATAAACAGGGAGTGGAAACATTACAGCTGGTAACATTTCTTTTCATCATTTATTTGGTTTTGGCCTTAATCACATTGCCTGTTTACAAAGTCATTGCAAGGTTCTTTGCTAAATTGGTTAGTCTTCAATATCTTATTTCAACTCTTTTTGGTATATTATGCGTATCCCAACCCCTTTATACAATTTAACAACATCCCGTTGATCTTTTTTGAACTTTGTTAAGCCTACCCTTAAAAGGCCATAAAAAATCTTTCTGGCCTTGTCTATTGTATATTCTAGGTGTTCAGAGAATAACAAACAATCATCTAAAACTGAACCAAGAAAACAATTTTTCCCAACTATTTTAATCTTTTGTCCGTATAACTCCAATTGGGAGTTTCTTCTATTCTCTTTGATGTCACCAAACCACATGGCGTTTGTTTTTGCCACCGATAGTCGCTGCCCATATTTTTACGTTATTTGTTCCATATTCTTCAAAACATTATTGCATGATGTCTCCAATAGCGGTTGGTTGTGCCCCTCCTGAACACAAAATCCACAATACTCCTTTTTTTCCTTAGATGCTCGCGCCATATGTCCAAATCTGTGACATTACATTTGAAGCACCTCAATTGTTTTACCTCATCTTGCACCCAGTAACTTCGTAATTAACTATACATTCTTCATATTTCTAGAATTTTTTTTGGTAACAAGAAGAATATTACTATATTAAAAGTTTTCTTATGATTACGACCAAACGANTGAAGCCCATTGCACCAAACAGTGAAACGTCTCTATAACGGACACTCAAGGACCGTATAGTTTGTCCGCTTTTGGGAAGTTAAGGTCGACGGAGACTAAAATGAATGGGGGATGAAAAAGTGTCCGCATGGAGAAATGTCCTATATTGAGATGTGTTCGTTAAGGGAAGTTTCACAAAAGATAACTTTTCACTTTCCGAACAACTAGAATATTACATTGTGATGAAGAGGTGTTAAGTACATCATTACTGAATTTATTTTCTTCAATAAATATCTGAAGAAAAACATTTTTCTAATAACCTACAGACCTAGTCTTTGAGCCAAATAACGTGTTTAGGATGTATACAGTAGCCTACTATGTAAGTAAAAATGAACTGTTTTTAGTGTTTCTCGTCCCTAACTTTGTGGCATGATTACTTTTTTCTCTAAAAGATACGTAAGTACAGGGCACAGACTATAAACCAGACGCCCCTCTCCCATACTAACGGTGTATTAACAGCTTTCAGCGCTCCTAACATTATTCTATGCAAACTACCAAGTTCAAAAACCGGCCACAGGGCGCGTGGCAGTTCCCGATTCCCCTCCCCCTTCCCCCACCAGGTACTGTACTCCCCACTCCCTCGACCTCATGCTTCATAATTTCACAATAATTTAGCTGAAAATACTTTCCCTACAAAAATTAACATTTGTGAATAGTTAACAAGATGTATAACTGAAATATTTTACTACACATATGAAATAGAAAATGAAAACAGGACAATTGACAGGAAATGTACACAAAGAAAATACATACTTGCTCTTAATTCTATTTATTCATAATAAAGATTCAGGACATTCTCATATGAATGGAAATATACAATCCAGTATACAAAAATGGGGTATACCTGCAATAAGTTACTCATTTATTTATATCCACCAACTATTCAGATCAATAATAAATAAATGAGACTGTTAAAACAAGTCACATGAGAAAAGCTGTATAGAAAGCAGTCAATGGAATGTTGGTTTTGCTTTAAGCCACAGTGGTGTATAAATACCTCTGCTCATTGCATGAGAGAATTACATGCCACAAATCTAATGAAGGTCAAGTAGAAATAATTGATAAAGAAATGAAGACAATCCACCAGTACCATGTCATCAAAAGCGATAGATATATCATAGGATGAACTAGTTACAATAATCTATGAAGAAACCATACAGTTTTGATTTATACAAGTTGAATATCATTCTGTTTAACAAGTGAGAAAGGTGTTAATCAATTCAATAGCACACTACATTTCTCATTTACAAATACAATATAAAAAAGAAGTCTGAAATTTTCCATTCTACAAACTGAATATCAATCCATCAAGGAAATGGGAGAGGTCTGTCTACCTGAAAATATCTGTGAGAAGACTGACTTCACAATAAGAAATTCACAAAATTTGTACCAATGCCAATGTTAATTTTAAAGAAAAGTTTACTGTAAAACCTTTTATATATCTATAGGATAACGTGACTAGATTTATCAGTCTCATGGTAAAAAAAACATTACCTAGTTACAAACACCACAATATACTATAACTTTCATAAACTATCAAAGTGAAAGTAACATTAAATAACATTAAGTTTCAGAAAACCAAAAGAAGTCACAATACACCAAGTAGTAAATAAACAAAGTGGAAATAT
>NNCF01129408.1:317273-339120 GCA_002313205.1 Laupala kohalensis
TGTAGTCTAATTTAAATGAATTAATATACAGAATTCATTCATGAATACATTACTTAGATATTACAGATAATAAATTTCAATATTCAATGTAACATTCGTTTTCATTTAACATACCATGGAAGTCGTCCGGAGTAAAATGTGCGGAGCACACTCTCGTAGTTTGTGCGATCCGCACACCCGTGAGGCCCAGAGATTTTAACCATTGTCGTCGTCTACAAGAGAATGTAACAAATATATTTATAAATAAATAAACAAACAACAATAATCGCAGCAAAGCGACTGAGCTAAGTACGTCTGCCCATGTGGGAAGTGGCGCTGAGACAAGAATTACTTACCTTTCTGGTGGGTTAGGGAAGGCGTGGAAAGTTATTTCCGGGTTGCCGCTTGCATTGAAGCACCCCGGTACGGAACACACAAAAATTCGTGGCATTCCACTATATAAAATCCACTAAATGTGCGAATGTTGACTACGGCACAGTACAGCCTGAACACCACACGCAAAATGTAATGTAACGAACAAAGATCTCTAGCAGCCAATAGGAGAAGGGTGAACACGATCTTGCAGCCATCTATTGAGCGCTGGACAAACTGGGTGACTGGTAGCGCAGTCTGGTAAGTATTCTATGCAAACTACTTGAAGCTTCAAACCTCATACATTTAGCGGCTATCTAGTTTTCTGGCCCTGGTACAGGGATAAATCCAGACGCAAATAACATACTTACAAGAACCTTACAGAATCTATCTCTTTCGTACTGCCACATCAGTAAAGCAAAACCACCGTATTCAATAAGCTCTTGTTTGTCGCAAGGTTCGCGCAAAAAAATGACTGGGACCAAAAAATGAATGTTAAGGCAACGAGAAACATCCGTGACGAACGAAGCAAGAAAGTATTGTGGCTCCAGCAGCAGATTCATTCGCTCTCAATGTCCGTGTCCAGCTTCCTAGTATGCTGTTTCAGACAAATCTCGTCTGAGCCGATAGCTTGTTTAAAGCGTTTAATGTGTAACTGAGAGTTAGCGAGACTACTTTCTCTCGCATCTGATCATACTAAGAGTTGTTCGCAGACAAATTCTTTCTATCCCTTATGAAACCTCGCAAACCTTCCGAGGGCTCTAATGACCTCGATGTTGGCGAGTCCTAAATCCCCAATAAAGGAAACATTGCGTAATTTACACTGAATAATTTAAAACTTTTATCCATCCATTCTCAAGAAAATAAGTATCTCTAACTGGCAACAAAATTGAGTTCTCACCAGCTAACTGGTGTCACGCCTTCTCCTCGTGTTATTTAACTTTATAAAATGCAGGTGTGTTCGAAAATTCTTTTTTGGATAGTTATTTTGCTTTCGGTTTAACAAATGGAATATGGTGACAGCGCGATCTCATTCCTGAATTCATTAGAAATATACCTTTACCTTGATATCACTCATCCCAATATGTCTCACGTGCCACGCCTTATTCTTGTACATCCACTCTCTCCCAATCGCGTTCTTCTTCCGAAAGACCAGGGAACCCCCACCTTCCATCCGCGGTCTAGTTTCTCCTTGCCGTAGGAATCCCTCTCCCCTTACCACCATTCACACAACTGACCAACGTCCGCAGTCCAATCCCGTTACGCAATCTGCGAACACAGTGACACCGTTGTTTCGTGGTTCCGGAGACGGTAGCTGACGGGAGGTCGCAGTATTTCACACAAGTAGTGGTTTATAGGATGTCCATTGAAATTAGCTTCTTAAAGTACAGTTCATTTACTTTTATTAATTTGTTTCATAGAATTAACAGTAGTTTAAGGACAAATCGATGCATTTTTACGATTTCTTTGCACGTAAATGTGAACGTGGAGTTTGAATAAGAATATGTGCATTCTTTTCTTTTTTAACAGGAAACACGGGGAAATAGGATTAAAAGAGTAGACGTTTGAAATATGTTATCATAAAATTGACAGAATGGAAACTATTGAATTTTCTTACACTATATGAAACTAATATTAAGTCCACTCAACTCGAAGTAAATACCATACTTTGCCCTTTCAAAGAAATGGCTGCTTGTGCTTTTGCACAAGTGTTATAAAGGAATAGTACGAACACATACTGTCGGTGACCAAAGAATCAGTAAAGTGAAATAAACCATTTGAACAACATAAAATGCAACAATATAATTTTGCTTGTTTCATGTCTCCCGATAAGATATAGGAATAATTGATTTTAAAATACTATAGGCTTAATAATTAATCTAAAATGAGTACATTTCTGACATTAATATGCAATATTTCTTAAAATTATTTGATATAACATGAAACAAAACATACGGGTTTACCTATACGAAGATGGTCGATGAATAATAAAAATTTATGACAATGAATGAAAGTGAGGGATAACATACAATCCCGAGTAACAAATTTAGGAAATTATTTATGGGTTTATACTTTATGATTTTCAACTCCTATCTAACAGTTACTCAAGATGAAAGGATTAAATTAAGAAAATGTTAACTATGATTCTTCTTCATCGCTTCATTTATTTAATACTTCAATGTGTAGTTTCAGGAGATACAAGCCACATTTGCAAGGTCGTTTTGAGATGATAAACTTTTCGTATGTTGACATGAAATAAGATGGAATAAGCTGGTCCTATTTCCTTTCGGACTATTATTTTTTTCAGCGGAAAGATATTCCTTTTTTTACGTCAAGTTCTTTTAAGATATTATCACTACATGTCAAGAGGCAAATGTTAACGTGGATAACACCTATATACCAAGAATTATAGCGGAAATCTCAACCATCACGTAACCTAAAGGGTAACAATTTATTCATTGAGTGAAATGGATCGGATAAGATTGCCGCTTCTAGTTCCGCAGACGTTTCCTCAAACTCTTACGATAGTCTACAGCTGCCAGTGAGTGCTCTTGTGGAAGTCAAAGATGCATGGTCGATTAGCAAACGAACGATAACTTTCGCTTTCGATCGCAACACTTGCGGTTTCATCCTCGCTTTGATCTCTATGACGAACCCATGACGTCATTTCGGTATCGGAGAAATTGTACCTCAAAGCGAACCGAATAAAGTGATATCTCTTTAGAATTGACAGGTGTGTGTTGTAAAAGAGAGAAAGATGGGAAGAAAGGACAGGGAGAGAGAGACAAGAAGAGGGAGGTTGCGTAAATGTAGATCGTCTCATATTTTATTTTTCGATTTCTGGAAGTGAAAGGTGACCTGTTACTAACGAGTTAAGAGCTTGTCCAACATATTAATTTTCTGTTTATTCTGTCTCACCTTGTATGATTTTAATGCAATCTGAATTCTAAATATAATTATGTTTATGAAAAATAACCATAATCATATTCCAAAAATAACCATACAATATTTTTTTCATTTAGAATTTTTTTCTTAAGTTTAATAGCGTAAGAACGTCACACATCAAACACGTTTTGAGAATAAGTTATGGTTAAATCTGCACGATAATGAATAATATAACAAATATTTCATGTATATTTCAGCATGTCATGAACAACATTCCTAGTGTTAGATATATTCTCATAGTTTTTCCTAAAAAAGAGAACTATTATCTGAACACTTATGAAGAGTGGTCTACTGAATACAACTCAAAAGTATCCGTTCGTTGAAATTTTTGAAAGACATTTCAAAATCGTTATTCTTAAGTGTTCCGAGAAAAACATGCCGTACATATGTACACAACTTCATCGTAGACCGTGTTGTGAAAAATCTCTTCTCGGCAAATGTAACAACACCTGGCCACAATGTCCCGAGTTTGCAAATCGCATTAGTTTCAGTACACTATAAATTGTCTTACTCCAAGGAAGCATTTGGAGGAAGAATGTTTGAGAGTGTATTGAACTAAGAGAGGAACAAGAAGAGTCCTATAAAAACTGCCAAAAAATATAGAAAGGTATCTACAGTGACACTATTTTCAGTGTAATATCATATTAAAATATTATATAACATTTTTTTAAATATTTTAAATTTCAGAAATCTTTATTGAATGAAAATCATTTATCCTTCTTTTATTGTTAGGTCAGTAAAAATTGTACTTACATTAATGGTTTTTATCGAGAGCGACCCTAATAATTTTGACGAAATTATCGGATTAGAGTTGTTTTCAAATTTAAAAAGCAACAATTTCGGAAAGGATCATTTTAATAAACTTTTAATATCGGAGAAAACGTGTTGTGGATTCAGGTGAATAGACAATGACTGTTCACGATGTACGAATGAAAGAGCATCTTAAAGCAAAGTAAAAGAAGTGTTTCGTATTATATGTTTACCGTCAACGCCTACGTCTATTGTAAAAACACTAGGATATATTATAGTGATATAATCGATAAAACCTTCAATTATATCTGTGAATTCGGTAACAAAAAGTATTTGCGCGTGGTATGGTAAGTATTGATAATATAAATTCACCAAATGACTAAAATAGTTAATTACGAAATATGCATTTGAGAGAAGCCCGGATTTTAGAGTCATGAAGAGAACACACTTCTCATTCAAATTTACTTCCTTATTATCGCAATCTTCAATTTTTAATTAAATATGTTTTAATCTAAGAGCGTTACGTGAAACATCATTCTTTCACTTAATTGATCGTACTGGTTACATTTTATTTCATGTTAGGAATTATAGAATGACTTAATAACAAACAATCCCGTTCAAGTAATTTGGAAGCTAACTTTCTGTCTAATCGTCTAAAACTTCGGTATATTTTGTCGTATCTCGCTGGTGTTAAGTCCTAATTAACATAAGTTTAAAAACCAATATTTCCGTACCACAACGCTTTTTCAGACACAATTTCAATATACAGGTTAATCTTTCGGAATAAAACTCCTGTTTACACTGAATAAATATATTTTAAATAATAAAACATGTTACCAAGATGTGGGGATTTCTCAGCACGATCTCCATTGCCATTTCGGAAAAAGCGGTACTTAGGTGTGCAAAGGAAATGCAGCACTCGACAATATCCCCTCTATAGACTGTATCCGTCAGATACCAGCGTTAGTACTACACGGGTACCACGGACTTGGTTAAAAGATGACTTATGGGAGGGACACATCACACTTTGCAAACCTGAATAGTGTTACAACTGAGTCGTATCCTACTAATATGATCACATTACGATTTACAAATAATACGCTACTTCAATATGGAATGCAAATTATTATTAAACTACGGCAGTGCCTCTTTACTCACCCGTCAATACTGTGTAACAAACAAAATATACAACTATTTGAATACTCGTATCTTGTAGTATTGATGATTTATTTTTAAATGGCAATGTGGTACCCTTAATAGCAACGAATCTTGTTTTGGTCATGGTCTGACTGGATTGATTACCGTGAACCTCTTAAAATTGGACATTCTTTACTTTTCTCTTCCAGCACCGTATCATATGAAAGAAATACCGTTCTGGAGCCAAAAATATTGGTATTTGTGTTCTATGTTCATTGGGACTTTTGATCGGCGAGGTAAAATACCAAATTTTCATACAATTTGACCGAAAACCGATTTCCATAAGATATGTGCAGTGTTGTTATTGTAGTAAGTCAACAATAGTCCCTTTTTAAAAATTAAATATTATCGAAACCAACTGCATGTATTCAAAATGAAAATGTTATTCCTACCAATAAGAAACATTCTACGTAACCAATGATCCTTAATGATCAGTAAGAGTAACAAAACTGCAAATACTGTCGCATTAACTACTATTACTAATTTCAATTTTTTTAAATCGTACTCTTTGCAGGTGTTTTTTAAATTACTTTTATGTAGTAGCTATTTTCATGTAACAATACGATGTTATAACCACGGAATTTTTTTTTTAATTTTACATTTTTTGGCTATGAATATGCCACGCCCTCTAATTTCTCTTGACTTACTGATGGGCCGTATGATCTGCGCGCCGGGACCGGCTGCTACGTGATGTAAAAATATTGCTATCCAAAGTGATAATCGTTCTTTCTGATCGGTAGACAAGATAAAATAGGTTAAGTTTTGGTATACAACCGTAGCTCTCTTATTTCATCGAAGAAGGGCTTTATCTCGCTAAATTCCCAGACATATGGACCGAGCATATGCGTTCATGTAACGCTTATAGACAATGCTGGTTATTTTTTTCTACCCATTCATACAATATCAAAGAAAATGTTTGAACTTTGATTTCATACATTAAAAAAAAAGAAGCAAACAAATGAAATATGGCACACGAGAAGCCACTAATTAAATACTATTCAATATAAATGTTTATGACAGATGTAGAAACTTATGATTTTTTTTCTCTCAGACTAACAGATAGGCACTTATTGTCGCATTTCAAGTATTAAAAATTAACAAAAAATATTTTAGCCATTAGACACTCCTTTGATGTAAAACTAAAAAGTAACTACGTTAATTCAGAAGTCAGGAGATGAAATATTTTGATACGGTTAATATGGATTTTTGTTACTTTCTTATACTTGTAAGCTTGAAAACACATATGTGATTCAACAAAATGAAGCATGTAACGCAAAATGTATGTGTAAATATGAGCAATGTGTGTGTAATTGTTATTTAATGTGAATTCAACCAAGGAAGGTTCATACGTGACAGCTAAAAGTCCTTTGAATAACAAAAGAAACATAAAGTACTTGTAAACAAATCATGTTACTCACCACACAATAAATAAATAAATTTCTTTTTGTCAAAAAAGCAGTTGCAAACTGCATATGACCACGTGGTGAATAATAAACTAAGTTACTCTCCGGAAACAAGCAAGGGACCATCCCAACAATTCCGATCAAGGGCCAAGGGCAGTGGCGGATTTAATACTTATAAAAAATTTAATCAAATATACACTGTTATAAATTTTTTATTCCAAAATGAACCGTAGATATAATGTGCAGTCAACATTCGAGTTAATAATATCTAGAGTATTAAGTTATATTCTTGCCCATGGAAAATCCGCCACTACCCGGAGGAAAACCCGTACCAGGATGGGGATATGACCTCAGTCAATAAACGTAATAGAACTTTCTTAATAAACTAATAAAATAAATGTTGCATTACTAATTGAATAAACAAGGAAGTGTACTGTAAGTAAAAAAGTGTGTCTCCACTTCTCGCAAAACCGGAGAGTTACATTTGTACTTGTGTTGTGTGTTACAATTTCCTGGGAGTTATCATACGCCGGGGTATCTGGCACTGTGCCCGGCCGACCGCCACCATGCTCGTTCGCTTCCTGCACCCCGCCTTGTGCTTTGTATGCCACGCACGGCGGTGTGGGGCGAACGCGACTCAGCGCCGAGCCGGGCGTTTCTCTCCGGAATTCACTTACACTAATAGTGAGTTTCGACTCTAGATCCATTCTATTGTAACAGCTTACATCACCATCATCAGTTGCGAGCGCGTCCACGCTAACGCGAGTCTTCCTTCTGGACGTCTCCCATATAATTATTAACTTAGAACTTCTTTAGAAGGGGATTAGAAATGTATTACGTTACTCCAACTGATCCAGAGAGACTAATGTAGATGGTTTCAAAATATATTGAAAATAAATTGTTTGAGCTTCAGTCGTGTGTTTTCAAAGTTTTATGACGTCCAATCTGCAGGAAATTGTAGTCGTTTACCACGTAAAACTTTAAATAATTCAACGGGAAGAATACTAACTTTTACTTAACGAGAGAAAATTGAGTGGTCTATGTAACAAGTACTTGAACTCCTAAAATCTGTTATCGTTTCAAAGCTATAATATGAATTTTTATAAGTATATTTTATGATAATTTTGAAATAGTCTATTTTGAATGACTTTACGGCATTTTTGTAGATATTTTATTGTACGTCAATGCATAACGTTTCAATCTCTTGCTTGGGTCAATTTTAGATTACAATACTTTCAATTTTATGACAATTTTACAGCAACATGATGTAAAAATGATAGTGGAAAATATATAATATCTAATAATGGTTATTTTAGTCCGCGCATGCATTAATTCCTAGCATTTGCCGGTACATTGAATATCAATATTCTTAGGCTTTAGATAAATTACAAGCAAATACTAAAAATAAGAGTGACAAAAAACGGTTTGATCGTTAATTTAAAGGTTAAACAGAACAGCATCGTATCCTCGAATTTAAAACACGTTCCATGTATATGTATCCGACACGTAGGAAACAGTCATTGTGAACAAATCCTGGCAATGTGAACAATGCTTGAAACAGTCAGCGAAGTGGGAATTATTAGCATTGTTGACAGACAAAGCTATTAAGACAAAATATTTGAGTTAAACATAGAACAAGCACTATTTATTATTTTTTCCTTCTGGTATAATAATAATTATTATTATTATTCTGGTATAATAATAATTATAATAATTAAATAATAATAATTATTATTATTTAATTTATCTTGATTTACTCAAAAATTTCACAAATCAACACATTTGACTTCAAAATGTACTCAGTGGACAATAAAATTCAGATTGATTGGATACGAGATGGAGATGAGGTGGACGCTGGAATATCCTAATGGCAAATGGTAGGATAATCGAGTTTGAGCTCACTTGACAAAGAAATAATCAAATTTTAACAGGAACTAAAAAGTATAATATTAAAATAAAAATCAATTTTAATAACAAGATTTTGTTTACAAAGTACTCTTCTAAAAAGTAAAAAATACGATTAAGTAAACTTAAAAAAAATGAAACTATAAAAATGTCCCTCGCTAGGTCCACTCATTATGGGTGCAAGTACTTAGAGGGTACATACATGTTGATATTTTGATAATACGAAATATAAATCTTAAATGTTTAGTCATTAAATGTCATAAACAATAAAACTGCTTCAAAGTGTTACAAGAAAAAGCTTACGTAATAAGCATAGTATAATTTTGGGAGCGTTACTACAATATTTCCCTTACTTCTTATCAAACAACACAATTAAATGTAATTTTTTTAATTGTCTGGTACTGCAGTAATCTCTTTTTCTGAACTCGCTGAATTCCAACAAGGAAAATCGACAGAATTCACTCCGTAAATACCAAGATGCGAAGATTTCTAATAATTACAGTTTGTTGTAGTAATTAACGCTTCAGCAGTAAGTCGTCGAGAATAAGAGGCGATGTATTATACTTACTTTGTCTGTTTTGACAACAATGCCAATGCAATGCTGAAAATGTTTCATACTTTGTCTGATGGTTCTTGTACACTGTGCCCAGGTAATGTGAACAATGCCTCATTTCGTACTTTGCCGGGAAATTATACGTTTCTGAGTTGGTAAAAGAAGTATAATAGTTCACGATGTATCATTAAAATCGAATGTTTAGCTAGAGTTTTCTAGAATTAGTTTTGAAAATTTGTCTTCTCAACTTGAAAGCGGTTGAGGATCGCTGGTTGAGAGAAGGAACCGGTCAGTTAGAGGTTCTTCTTCCTCAAAACGATTGTCGCCTTTGGAGTAATTACTAGCGTGGACCGATTCATTCCTAAAGCTACGTCCTGTTCACTTTCTCATAATTTCTCCCGTAAAATTGGTTTTTGCATGAAATATGTGATGAAGGCACTTTTGGGTTCTCACTCCCACCATCCGCGTCCACTTTTTCCCAGTGAAAGGTATCCTCACAAGACGCTACAGTCCCATGGTATTTTAAAATATAATTATAATAATAATAATAAATTTATTGTCAAAAAAGCAGTACAAACTGTGTATGACCACGTGGAGGACAATAAACTAATTTAATCTCCGGAAGCAAGTAAGGGACCATGCCATCAATTCCGATCAAGGGCCCTAAGGCAGAGGTGGATTCAAAAATTTCAGCAAAAGTTCCTACATAAGATAAAAAATTAGCTGCGAGTTATAATACTAATAGAATGTCAATATGTTTGTAATTTAACTCAAAAAAATTATTTTACATGTACAAATTATTATCGAACTATAGATTATTCTGAGTATAGTGTTTACAAATCTTAAGAGTTGAAAAAAACCCACCAAATTCACGATTTATTGTTACAATAGACCCGCCCCTAGACAAAGCCTAGAGAACCTGTATAAGAAATCCGCCTCTACCCGAAGGAAAATCGGAGAAAAACCCGGACCAGGATGGGGCTACAGAATTTATGTACACAACCGGGCCAAAGTTGAGTACACATAAAACTAAATTAATATGAATAAATATATTAATATGAATAAATTAATATACTAGGTCAACCCATGCGTTTCAATACTATGAAGTAAAGTGAATCTGATATTCTCAACGAAAATACGAATGTTTTGTTTTATGTAGCAAGACTATTCTATTTATCTTAATACTATGACAGATAATACATTCCCACACATTTTGTTGTAGTAAGCAAGTTTCAATCGGTTTCATATTTAGATTCAAACATCAGGACATTAGAACAATTATCAAAAGTATATAACTGTTGTGAAGATGTTATAAATATAACACATGATCAGGTCCCGCTCTAAGGGCGGGCGACAAAATTTAGGAGCGGCATTTTGTCCGCATGTGTGAGAAAAATATTCACATGTTAATTTCCAATTAAAAGAAAATTTCACATATCAATTTTTTCGTCCGCATAATATTTTCAGTGAGTAGCTTACTCATACTGTTTATGTCTAAAAGCTAAAAATTATTTGCCATTCTTGAGAATATTCTAAAGAAGACAATCATAAAATTTGATTTCGTGAGATTGTGATACATATCACAATATTGAAAGATTTCAGAGGTATGAAAAATTGGACGGCGATTAATTTTTTAAAACAAATATTATAGCAATCTATGTTAAACATATTACACAATAAAAGTTGACTGTAAACTTACAAAAAACTAGTAAATTTTTGTAATTTATAAAAGGAAACATTTTATAAAACTATAATTTATTTTATCATTAAATTAACGCAGAATTTGTAATGGGCGCTGCTGGAAATTGTTTGAAAACGCATGTACTTCTCTAAATAAAATAGCACGCGAGCAGAGCGCTACTTCAACCAAGGCTCTTTAGAGCTCTAATTCAACAACCGTTATAATATAGTCGGTCGAAATAATGTCTATATATACAATTGCTTGTCCTGACTGATTGACGGACTATCAAGGTACAATCTAAACCATTTAAGCTAGAAACATGATCAACCCCCATACACCCCTAGGGAAGGAGATGACATAAAAATTATTGAAAAAATAATTTAAAAAAACATATCTCTGACGCATCCAGTTATAGGCGTTGCTGAGATAAACAGGTTTAATTTTGTGTATTTTCTCATGTCTTCATTTAGTTGCAGGAACAATGCTAAGTAAAAGAGATTATAAGTCGAATTTTCACTTATGTTTTTTCTCTTTGTGTAATATCTCTCAATTTGAACTCGCAAATATTGTTGTAATTTTACATGTATTCATATAATGCTTTATTATCTATGGAAACTACATTAAAGACCACGGATTTACAAAATTTTATTTGTGAAACTATTTGTTTCTTATGTAATAATTCAATATTCACAAACAATTAATACCATTGCTTATAATTCACAGTAAGTCAATAGCATAATTATTTCTCAATTTACAGCAGCCTTGATAGTGCTTCATTAACCATAATACTCTATGCCAGTGGCGGATCTATAGGAGTGGCGGCTAAAGGGGCTATCCCCCCCCCCCCCACCATTGGATCTGAACTCTTANGTTGATAAACGACATACTTTGCAAAAGTGTTATCAGATTAAGAATGGTTATTAGTTATAATTGTTATTGTTTTTAATATAATTGTTATTAATGAAATTAATAATACCATTGTAATAACTTTAATAAATAATTGTTATTAATAATATCAGGTTGTTAATTATTTAATTGATGCATTTTATTTAAAGTAATATTTATAAAATTTGTGTTGTAAAACCATAATTTCAAACAAAAGTGCTCCCCGGTTAGCCCCCCTATAATTACGGTCTATGTCCGCCACTGCTCTGTGCTAATTAACATTTGTTTTTATTATTCTTGAAGTAATCATAAAATAAAAGAACTACTGTTATTATTTACGTAAATTCATTTCTCGCATTATTAGAATTCGCAAACAATACAAAACTCAATACCCGCACATTGTCGCCATTCAGTGTGATCTCTCTCAACTTTCATTCCATCAGGTACTGAAGTGTTCTATTCACCATTGAATTGTTTATTATATCGTTTAACAAACATAGAAATTTCTTAGATTGCGGTGAACCTCACCGCCAGGTAACAGATTAATCATGTTACGTCGAATGAAAATGGGAGGCGGGACCGGGGTTCGAACCCGGGACCTTGAGCTTTCCCATTTTCATTCAACGTAACATAATTAATAAATTAAATGTTTAAATAAAATGAAATTAACAAAAAACATTGATAAATCAAGATAAGTAATAATCGTACCGCAATTTCGTAAGTAAATTGGAAAACTGAACTTAATCTACAACAGGTTAAGAATCACGTAACTGTACCTGTTAATTTATTTTATAAATATTAAATTATTTTATAAAAAAGTGTTTATNAGTACTAACAATGTCGTTATGTTTTAGTTCAGTTTACATGGGGTACGATATCCTTAATAACACACATAAAAAGAAAATACCTATTTTAGACAAGTGTTTTGTACTGCTTGATTGTCAATATTGTCATGTTAATGTTTCTTTCTAAATATATCCTTTTATTAAAATTTAAATAAAATGATTTGATTTTTAATGAAAATAAAAAATATATACCTTTATTTAAAATATATTAAGGGGGGGGGGAATTTGTCTTTTAGTCCGGGGCGACGTAACCGCTAGAACGGGCGCTGCTGATATTATACAATGAAGCATTCCATAACTCGAGCTCAATTCCCTACGAATATTATTTACTAGACGCTTTCATTTGTCAGGGCTCAAATAGTCAGTGACGTCCTTCACAAATAAATGAGTTAAGTAGCGTCATTTCTTCATGAAATTTTAAAAAGTTGTTACGGAAAACAAAAGTGAAATTATAAACCACAAATACATGTTTTAATGCTGTACAGTACAATACATCATTCTTCTGATGTATTCCACCCGGTAACCCAGTAAAGGAATGAAAAAATTAGAGGCTATTTGCATATTTATATTATGATGACAGTTTCAATCCATAAAACAATTCGTGCAATAGTACGTTATCTGTTAATTGAAATCTCAAAACCCTCCACTAACCATATAGATGCGCGGGAATGAATGGTTTGTGATTATTTGCAGATTATCAAACTATAAAGAAATCTTACTCCAGTGTTACGGCAATGTCTGGGAATATAAATTGGATTTCTTTCTAACCTCAAATATTTACAAACTATGGTCAGACGGAACTATTTTTAAGTTAACAATGTTTATCTTATTCCTGTGTACCGCAAATTCATTTGAAGATTTAGTGTTTAGTTATTAATGTTATTTTTAATGTTCTCAACTACAGAAGACTTTCCTTAATTGCCAAACCTAACGAACTGAATAGCATTAATACGCAAATGTCATAGAAAATTTGTGCTTCTTTTTTCCTAACGGGATGGAGGAAGCAAGCCAAACAAATGATGTATCCTAATTTAGAGTTTTAAAAAATTGTTTTGAAAATTTCCCATTGTTTCAACTTTTAGTTTTTCATTTCCGAGTAAACAATATGTAAAAATTACGTGGTTTTACAATTTCCGTCTTATTTGCAATGTTGGGAAGTTCTCCGAAAAGGCACATTATGCGGTATATCTTTATCGTCCGTAAAAAGTCGTTGTTATTTATTTAATTATTATTCTCCAAAAAAGAACTCTCAATCACTTAATCATTTGAAAAGGATGTTCGTTGATTCGTAAATCTTTACAAATAACTTTGTTCTGGCATTTTTTTTAAAATTCGGATATTAAAGTTCTCTGATGTGAGATCCCAGTGTGTATAATACTGGAAATCATTTGTCGCAAAAATGTCTAAAATTGGAAAAGCTATTTTTTTATTTTGAAAATATTTTGACGATATTGTTTTTTTTTTGTTATCAATTCACATTCAATAACACTTTTGATGTCATTTATTAAATGATATTAGTTGACAGCTTTGTGAAATACTAGGGGTGGGATTTTATTTACTACTGTTTGGATTTCATTACGTTGACTGGTAATGACATCTGTAATGTTCTACGTAGATAATTGTTCGTTCGTATGCTAAATGCATTATTTTTTAGGTTTTGTAAATTATTACTTATTTTTACCATGCTAACGTTTCGACAATTTATTTTGCCTTTATCACTGCTACAATGGGCACACACAAATTGCCGAAACGTTGGAATTGTAAAAATGTATAATTATTGACCAATCCTCAAAAATAATACATTTAAACATGATTTTGTAGTTGTTTCTGCAGGAACCATTACTGAAGGTTAAGAGAATCGTAGTTAAAAGCAGACAGTTTATTACTATTATGTTTCTAGTAAATTTATAAGAATAATATTTTTGGAAGTTAAAACATATCTGGAGTTCTTAAATAAAATAGTATTTAGAAAAATTAAGAAATTGTCTAGATATTAATAGAAATAATACAACCCATAAATAATTCTTTAACTATAAAAATACCACTATATTGTCTTATATTTCTTACTTGATGTATCTATATTTATTAGAACATGATGAATATTCAGACTAAACTTTTTTAATTTGCTAAATAATGTGCAATTCAATTTTTATATTATGTTAGTTGTAGTACAAGAAGTATATTTCTAATTTGGCATTGATAAACATTATCGTTGATAATACTTCCACGAAAACATGGATGATACTAACTCAGTTTCCTCATAAAAATAGTTGTGGGACCGCAAAGTCAGTTACTTCTGTTTTAACAAGATACTTGAATACATGGTTAAAGATCTAGTTTTTACTATATTATTGCTCTGTATTTGAAAAACCCACACATTATTTGCGCTATTACATATATTTACATTGCTGCCATCCTTCACGATCTACCAGGTAGCGTGCATTCCCTCAACTCATGTTAACTTACCTGCTAATGCTCGACCACTTTTACATCTTGACCGTTTCCCTGGGAATTACAAGTGGGAGCCGGACTTTCACTAACATTACCTCTCTCCACAAAACTCGTTCTGTACTTCGTGTACTTAACAATGATGGAAGACAATTGCTGAGTCGTAGTATTTGCCTCGAGGACATGGGATATAACGTAGAGTATGAAAAAGCGATGTACAAGCCACTGGAGATTACAAGAATCGTCTCAAGGATTATGATTATCTCAATGAAAGAAGAAGGATGATGAAGTAAAATACCGATCGTGACGAGAAATGTGATTGACGGAGAAGTGTATTTGCAAAGTTGTAGATTTATTTTTATTTTTAGTATTGGGCATGAATTTATACAAATAGTAATCCATAATCAAATCATACCCCAATTTTTTATTCTGACCTATTTACATGATTTTCTCTCACTTATTGTATGGTACAGTTAGTTTATGTGTAGCATCTCGCAAAATTTTTGTTTAGTTGTGTTCTTGATACATTAGCATTTTTAAAGGATTTTCAAAAAAAACACAAATTGTATTATTCTTGTGTTAAAAATAATATGTACAAATTACAAATAGTATATAATATCCAGTTTGTTTTACAATTTAGATAATGCAACCTGATTTTTTAACATAAAAATTATTTTTCTGTTTATTGCTCTTTTTAATTAATTTGGACGATTTAATATTTTCCCGAGACAAAGGTTATTGAATTACTCTTAAAATAATATTGAGTTGCTGTGGTATCATTGTCGGTATCTTCAATATGAAATTTAATATCGAGCAGACTTGACTTAATATAGAGCCTAATAAATATCATTGTGAGTATCTTTTTTATCCTTAATCATGACACATTTGTTATGATTTAGTAACGCAGGTTTCACTTACCTGAAACGGCCATTAAAGATGGCGAATGAATCAAGTTATGTTAACGCCCACTATTTCCGTGGCTCCGATCTATTGAGTTCCTATTTTAAACGAATGGCAATCATTCACAATATGAAAAGTTTGTAGCGTCGTAAGTGTCGGGGAAGATTTTTTATTGCTTCACAATAAAATCTCTTCCTCTCCAAAATAAATACTCAGAGGTTCGAATAACAAGGTTTATTAAGTAAATAAAGTCGTCGTGATGTAAACAAAGGATATCACGAGACGACGAACGACAGGCGTTGAAAGTTCAATGTGAATTTGTGCCTCGTTCTCGTAACTCACGCTTCAGGTTAGTCGGTGGTCGAATGTAAGGAGTTTCCTTCTTCGTCGTTAGATGGCACCGCTGGTGGTGNGGGAGTTTCCTTCTTCGTCGTTAGATAGCACCGCTGGTGGTGTCAGGTTGTAACTAGTCGACGAATTGCAACGTTCGGTAGTGTGCTGACGGCTCCGGTTGAAGTTATCTTCATGCCTCTGAGCGGGTCCCAGGGATGGCTGCGAGATGACGTTTCGTGACGATGCTTGAAATATTTTCAATCACAAATTTCGGAGATAGAATTTCTTCGGCACTAGATGTATGAAATCGTTCTGTCATCAGTTTCAACTTAGAAGAGTTTCTGAGGTCGTCGGAGAATATTTCAGTCACAGGTTTCGAAGATAGAAATTATTTCTGATGGGCTGAGCTTCTTGTGAGAGCTTATCGGATAGCGATGTGAACACCTCGAGATTTCTCAGCAGAATGATTTCTTCGTTGCCTTAAGCTATAAGCTAAACAAAGACAAGCGACGAGCGTGACGACGTAATACTAGAGCGAGGCTCGTCTATTTAGAGATAAACGAGGGGCGTCTTCGTTGCACGCGGCACGCGTGTGTATCAAGGAGTCTTCCACTATTTACAATGTTAGGATTCTTTGGCGTCGTATGCTGATGATGTCTTGAATGTTTGACGATCGTCATTGAGACCAGTATAAACAACATGGCGCATCGTCGTAGTTTTTGGCTTCATGTAACTTTTTGTGTGTTACATGGGGAGATTCATCAATACGTATTTGGTATGTATAATGTATATGTAGGAATGTGTTCCTACATAAGTAATGAAAATATTGTTTTCTAATTTGAAGAGGACTGACTCAGAATCATAAAAGCTATTTACTTGTAGAGAAGGGACGAGTTACGTACGACTGTAGATGATGTACGGTATGCAAGGAAGAATAGGAAGGGTTTTTTGGAAATGATAGCTGGACGTGGATTTCTTGACTTACTTGCGACGCATAGGAAAGGAGACAACGGACATTTAGAGATGTGGGACGTACAGAGAGATTCGGGGACGTACTTTGTGGGAATGCGAATGGTACGTGGAAGAGCGTGGATGGTTCATGCTATAATATAGAAAGATATATTTGATAAACATACATGATAACAGGATACTCATCAAAACGCAGAAGAAACATGAATTAGTCGAGGAATATGTCAGCAAAATATAAAGAAATGTAGCGCACGCCTCCTCGTTGGAGGGATCGGGCAACGTGTATTGCGGCTGAGATGCGCTACGTCAGAGAATTAAGGCAATGATGAATAAAAACTTTTTAAAGACAAGATTTTAATTGAACCATGTGCTAAAACAAATAAAGTAAGGTACTACAATGCCAAATGCTAATATCTACTTACATATTTCACATTGGTAGATTCTAATAAAAATGAACGTACTTACTATCTTTATCGGTGAAAATGATTTAATATTTTTTGATATTTGTCTTTAAAATTGCCACGCGAATTGTTATAAAAATACTTCGGCAAGTACTAACTTACCAATCAATCACTGTCCGATGTTTTTTTGTGGGGCTTTACGGTTCGTCGACATCTAGATCATTAGAGCCCTAGAATTCTGTACAGGTAGGGAAAATGCAGTTACACACTAAGGAGAGCCAATATGACTCTCCCCGCGTGTGGGACTCGCCGAATGACTCAACCACACCCACTAAAAACCAGCCTGAATTACAACATATCAAAACATATATCATTACATCAAAACATTACAACGAGGAAAATGAAACATACCCTAGCCCTCGCAACCTACAAGCGTCGGGAGGTGACCAAGGAAGATCAGGAAAGAGAAGGGAAGGAACATCGCACAAGAAGTGGAAGTAATGCCAGACTCAGTTCGGGACCCCCTGTTTGTCAAACACGTACTTACTAGATGTAAATCCCCTGGGGGGACTGTCCTATGAAATTAAATGGTATCGACTTTTATGAAAATATATGGGAAAAGAAAAAATACTCGAACAAGCTTTGACATTCTGAACTTTTCTGAGAAAACGAGTATCGTGAGTAAAGAAGTATGTAATTTAAGAGAGGAAACAAGTACAACTTAGAAGAAAAAAGACGTAGCGACATTTTATGTGTCTTTCTTCCAGGTACTTGTTATCCATGCAGATAGAAATCTCTTAAATTGCGGTGAACCTCACCGCCAGATAACAGATTAATTATGTTATGTTGAATGAAAATGGGAGACGGGACCGAGATTCGAACTCGGGACCTTGAGCTTAGCGATATCATGCGCTCAGGTGACCGGGATGGCGCAGTCGGTAAGCGCATGAGCGGAAGAGTCAACGCGAAATTTTTCACGATTTTTCGTAATAATATTTTACAACTCACAAATTAAGCACAGTTCAAGCCTACGCCAACAACATAAACATGTTACAAACTTCATAATTTTACACGAATTATTTTCATGAATTATACACGTGTTTCAGAGAAAATAAAAATGAAATACACAAATGAAATATTATTTCAGTGGATCATTACTTCCACAATTTTCATTCACGCATTCAAATGGTCAGTAAAGTCTCACACAAACAATACGTAGTCAGCGTGCTTATGACCATGTTATTTAAATAATCCAAATCCAATGAATCAAATTTCACAATTAATTACATAAAAATTCGTTTTCGTGCACATTAAATTTACGACATCAATTCGAATATGCAGCTGTACTATGATGCCTACTCTTTTAATATCGCAACGAACTCGCTTAAACAATCTTCAATTCGTCGTATGTCCGAGAGGAAAATTTCAGTGATCTAAATTTCTAATTTTACAGCCAGTAAAAAGTAGAACGCCATTAAAATATTATGCATAAGTAACATAAATATTACAATGAAAAAACATATTTCGTATAATATCCCATATTTGTTGAACACTTTCTGAAAATATGAAATTCTCTGTTGAATTGACGGCAAAATGTTACGTTAATTGGAGAAGATTTCTAGATTTAAAATAACAAGTCCTTAGAATATGACACTGAATCAGGAATACGGGGAACTACAAGTTAGAATAACTTAACATATAAAACTAAATATGACCTTGTTAACTGCCTCGCTCGATTGAAATTTACTGTAAATATTATACTGAATGTCTGACTAATACGTTTATCTTCACAAATGTAACATCCATGTTGCTTCGTAAAAAATTATATACCCGCAAAGAATGTTTCTAAATGACAATGTTCGTTCCCTGCTCTGGAAATCAATAAATAATACTGAATATCGATACTAACATTATAAATGAGGAGTGAGTTAAGTATGTAGAATATATAAAGTATTTCAATTGTAAAAAAATTCGTAAACGAGGTTTTCATATTATTGATCTCTGATTATTTTTTTAGGTTGCACGATTACTACCAAATTGTTATATCGTGGATAAATATGTCACTAGAAGATGTAATTTATTTGTTCCTTAAGTAGTTTTATATTATTTATAACTCGAGAATTAAACTTTTGTGTTATTAGTTCATATTTGATTTTGGTGTTGGTCCGACTCGTTAAGAAATGTGCATTTCATACGATTGTCAAAATGAGGTGATATTGTTGTGGAGACATTGTTGTGTTTGACAATGTGAAAAAGAAGATAGTTATAGTGTTTTTTTCCTATTGGACAATTAGGAATGCAATTTCGAACAAAACATATTTGAAAAATGAATACGAAATATTTGCAATATGAAATACTTGCAAAATGAAAATCTTAAGGGAATCGCAAATTATGTGAAATTACTTTCGACAATACACATCACGTGTAGGCAATGAGATTTGATTTCTTTACTTCACTGTATAAATATAAGAAATTATAGGAATATTTATAAGTAATTTGTGATTCGAATTATACCAATTCCATACGATATCTTGCAATTATATTCAAATTCTGTTAAAAACTATATTTTATCACAGTATTACGCAAACGTTTTTTACAGAAACTAATATCGTTTATATTGCCTATGAAGACCTTGCGAGACAACGAATCTCGAGATGTCGTTTAAATATAGAGAATGGAAAAGTTTATGGAAGTCAAGAATATACAGAATATTTTTGTTACAGAAGTGCAAAATGTGTATAATAAAAAAATACAAAAAATTTCTTTAATAGCGGTGTAATGAAACATTTTATCTCGTTACGATTTACCAGCCGCACGATGTCTTCCAAATATGGGAGCCGTTTCAAATAGACCTACGATTGGTCGAACGAAACTTCCACACTGGAAGGAGAAGCAAGAAGAGAGATCCGTTGCAAACTTAACAAATCCAAAACTGGTCAGAGCGTGGGAATTAGAAAAATAAATGGGCCCTTTTATGTTATCAGTAGTGTACAACAGTGTACTGTCTCATTTATAATAACGCTACATAAGATTGCGCAACACATTTCACCTCATAATCAACTTAAATAAATGTAACTTATTAAATAAATAAAATAATTTGTCTCGCAAACTACGTTCTTGTTACGTTGTGTAAACAATTAGTTCTAATATTTTAGGAATAAGTTGACATTTTTTATTGAATTGTACTGTTCTGGTTAACTATACTAATTGGCAGAGACAGCACTTTCTTTTTGATTCTCTCTGACCTTATTTTCTTTTTCTTACATTTATTTTTCATGTATGATAAACGCTCCAGTTTTCCAAACCGATTTATAGCATAAATTTTCTTATTTCTTTTACGTGAAACGGTCAATCACGTAATTTCTCCTTTTTGAAAAAGAGAAATAATACTAAGGAAGGATGATAGTGGGATGCGCGAGTGGTTGGCGCAGACAGCGACGGGTACTGCGAGTAGCAGGAAAAGTTGGTACGAATGTCAAGGCCAGGTGTTTAAGGTCTGGAAAGTGTTGACAACGATGACCCAGAGCCGGAGGTGGTGCAAGATGTTCGCGAGTTGTGAAGCATATTATCTAGGGTCTTAAACATAGAAAAAATATTGTTTATATAACTATTAAATTAATTGAATTATTATTATTAAATACTTTCTCCTAGATATACATCGGGTACAAAGTGCGTGAGGGGTCATTTCGGCACACCTCCTACTGTGCTAATCTTTTAAGTGCAAACAATTTTACATGTCTCCAAAATAACACACTTATAATGACTTGTTATTTAGTGATTTTTTTGCAATTTGAACATAGATGAAAGATTGTCCTATAGTTGACCGCATTTAAAGTGTAAATTAAAATATTATATTACTACTTAAAATTAACCGTTTTAAAACAAAAAATATTGAGTCAATCATGTTAAGTGTTTTGGAAGGTAGTTATTTATAAATAATTATAGATAAATTACATGGTAAGAGTACATTTTAAAAGGGAATTATATTTGAATTAAATAATAACGTGAGTATTCTATTATTAACGTCCATTATACTCGAATATTCTTGGTAATTAGGCGGAAGTGCAGACCTGGGTCTGAGTCTCGCCACTAAAAAGTCATTTATTTATTTAATTATAAATTTATAATTTATAAATTTATTGTCAAAAAACAGTACAAACTGTGTATGACCACGTGGAGGACAATAAACTAATTTACTCTCCGGAAGCAAGCAAGGGACCATCCCATCAATTCCGATCAAGGGCCCTAAGGCAGAGGCGGATTCAAAAATTTCAGCAAAA
>NNCF01129408.1:339391-351015 GCA_002313205.1 Laupala kohalensis
AAGGGTGGCACTTCAGTAATTCGGTCTTAACAAACACGACTGTTTCACAAATATAAATGCAGGGAAGTGTTAGGATATTTAATTCCTTGAATAAAGGTTTACAAGAGTTTCGGGGGTGAGATTCACAAATTATCCGAACTATCCTCTTCTGAATCCTGAAAGTTTGAATCCTCTGACCGGAATTACCCCAGAAGGTAATGCCGTAACGTAAATGGGAGTAAACGTTTGCAAAATAAATGCAACGGGAAATACGTGGANCTAAGATTCGGAATGCGTAACACAATTTGCTTAATTGGGAATTAAGATTGTTTATGTGACCATTCCATTTGAGGTTGTCTTGAATATGGAGACCTAAGAATTTAGTATTCGTGACAGTTTTTAATTGTGTTCCGTTTAAAGAAAGAGAAACCTGGGGTAAAGATTTTGTGATACTATTGTGAAATGACATAGACACTGTTTTGTCAGTGTTTACAATGAGACGATTTGCATGGAACCAAGTCGAAAGGTTAGACAAAACTTTTTGAGCATTGGCGTGTTTACATAGTAAATTAGTGTCATCAGCAAAAAGAACCATTTTGCAATCTGATGTGGATGATGACATGTCGTTCACATACAATAAAAAGAGTATAGGGCCGAGAATTGATCCTTGGGGTACTCCGCAAGTAAGTGGCTTTGTTTCTGAAAGACAACGCTCAAGTATTTTATTTTTAGTATAGGATATTTCTACATGTTGATATCTATCCTTTAAATAAGAAGTTAGCCATTGATGTGGAATTCCACGAATGCCTAAAGAATGCAATTTTGAAAGGAGAATTCTGTGATCGATGACATCGAAAGCTTTGGATAAGTCAAGAAAAACACCCTGAGGATTTTCTCCACTGTCTAGAGATGTGGTAACATCGTTTAAGAAGGAAAATATGGCGCTTGTAGTGGAAAAGGATTTCCTAAAACCGTGTTGATCGTCAGAGAGAATGTTATATTTTGATAAAAAATCTAGAAGACGCTTATAGAACAATTTTTCTAGGATTTTTGAGAAAGTGGGTAGTAGAGATATTGGTCGGTAATTTCCAATATTAAGTTTGTTTCCTTTCTTGTGTAAAGGTTTCACTTTAGCTCTCTTAAATATATTGGGAAACACCCCTTCCGATAAAGAACTATTAAAAATATTTACGAGTGGATTTAATATAGCGTGGGACGAAGATTTAACAATAAACTCAGGTATATCATCTATGCCTCGTGAAAATTTGTTTTTTAAGGAGCTGATGATTCCCATGACTTCACTGGCGTTAGTTTCGGAAGTGAACATAGAATTGGGTATGTGGGTGGTAATAATTGGAGGACATTGATTTGGATATATTGAGTTCGTTATTTTACCAACTTCTGAGAAGTGAGAATTAAACAAACTTGCGATGTCCTGAGGATTTGACACGATCTTGCCATCGTTTAGTAAAGAAACATTTTCTTCGCGATTTTCAGAAGTTGACGTGTAATTGTTAACAATATTCCACATGGCTTTCATCCGGTTGTTCGATTTTAGTATATGCCTGTCGTTTTCCATAACTTTAGCTGCATAGACTACTTTTCGGAGAATAGTCTTATATTTACGAAAATAATTATGGAATTCGGGTGGTTGGTTATAGCGTTTTGAAAGATAATATAAACGGCGTTTGTTTTTTGAAGAAATTCTTATCCCTTGGGTGATCCATCTATTGTATTTCTTTGTGTTAATTAACTTGCGTTTTATGGGAAAGCTAGAGTTGTAATGTTTTAGGAATATTGAAATAAATACATTGAATTTGTCGTCGGTGTTTTGGCAATTGTAAACATTTTTCCATGTTTCTTCACGCAAATAATTTATAAATATGGATTTATTTATGTCATTATATATGATAAATAAATAAATTACAACTTACGACCTTTTTAGGGACGATTACAATACATATTGTTCTAATTAATGTGCACAACTTCATGACTCGTGGTTTGAGTCGTCGTTTGGTGGTAACACATTGAAAAAATGAGCGTGAACGTAGCAACATATTTTAGTTGGCATACTATATATCGTAATCGTCCGTTAAAAGGTCATACGTTGTTATTTATTTCTTATGTAAGTATATTTCACTATTACTGTTATATTGGTATCTGTGTATAGTAGTATAGTATGGCATCTATTATTTAAAAAATACAAAAATAGTCACCGTTGTGTTCATTGCACAGTAAATAATAAATATTACTTTAGACATTTCATAACATATAGCTATGTGTTTTACAATAAAAGATTTGCTTAGCTAGCTTGCAGTTGCTCTGTACAAGACCTGCGTGAAGCATGTCTGTATTCGTCCTGAAGTGACCTTGTTCCTTCCACCCTTACTCACGTTCCCTACTCCTGTCCGCTGACGCCCGCTTCGATGACGCTCTGCTAGGCCTAACTACTTTAAACTCATGACACAAAAAATATTTATGTCTCTTATATATGAACAGTTCACCTTAGTGCAAATTCCACCGTCCTCCAAGAAGGTCTATTTCAATTTGCGCCTATTCCTCGCAATCAGGGGGGGGGGAGCTTTGTCAAGTATTCCAAATCAATTTGAAGTGTAAACAAGAATTATATTATGCTCTATTAGAGTTGTTTATAAAAATCTGGTGTTGAACTTCACTATTTGCAAAACGATTCATGAACGTAATCAATCGCATTAATTTTTGAAATATACATAAAGAAGCGTGGCGCAACTTTGGGCAAAATTTTTCTTTTGGGATCTATTCTACAGACATCATATACTAACGCAGTGGCCACTCAGTTGCGCGTCAGGCCCCGACACACATTTGAAAATTTACGTTAAATATAAGCATCCGAAAACATTTCTTTAAAAAATATTTTTCAAGTAAAGATAACTTATAAGCCAATTAATATAATTCCAAGGATGATAAAAAATAGAAACAACTAAATAACATATCTTTTTTTAATCCCTGTGTAAAATTTGAAGTCAGTCCAGGGAACCATAGGGTAGTATAAATTTATTTCTAAAACGTTACAAACGCTAAAACTTTAATTTAAGGACATTTGCAAACCAATAAACCTTACATCGGTGATAGCAGACACCAGATTTAACCAATTTTCCGTAAAATAACATCGTTAGCCGCGACAGTTAATCAGCTGTTCGGTGATATAAAATTTAGTGTTGTGAAACAAATATGATTATTTTCCATTTTTGTCCGGGTTTTGGCCTCAAAATACTCCACTGTGGGCCGGATCGCTGCCCGCCGCGTCAAGCGGCGTCCTGTTAGTCCCGGAGACCAATGCAAAAAAACTCACTCATAAAATATGCACCTAAAATTTGAGCATAAGTAGCAACGACAGGGAGTGGTACAAAACTGATCATATGGCAGCGATAAAATTCTTAGTAACTCTTAAAAAACCACACCTAAGGTGTCCGATCTCAGATTGTCATTTTGTCACTAAACGATTAGGTTTTTGAGAAAAATATTTATAAAAAAATAATCCTCATTCGATTTCCTACAAGAAAGGTTCAACCATTTTCAGGAACGTTTAGTCGTTCTTGTGCTGTAAGCTCTACAATCAGAGTGCAGTTTACAAAATAATTTTTTCAAAATTATCCAACATTTTCGATAATGAAATAATGATTTCGGCATCTTAAGATTGTAGTGATACACAACAGAATTGCTGAATCATTATGTAGTTTGGGTGAAAAACTATTGTCTCATTTTTGGTGTGAAATGATTGTGACCGGATGACCCGTACATATCTAGTCTATTATTCCCTGCGCGCGCGTAGTTTCGCATCTGTGTTAGGAAGTCTACGTGCTTGTTGTTGTGTCGCGGTGCCTTCAAAGTGGATTTGTTTTATTACATTCAATTTTTTACTTTCTCATATAGGTAGTATAAGAGTATAAAGTATTGTAATCGTGAGGAAATTCGAAAGCGAGTTTTGGACGGAAATGTAAGTTTTCTGAAAAAGTGGTGTTAGGCATAATAGTCCAGTCAATCAATGATTATAGAGGGTTTGGAAAAGTAGTTTTTTTCATCGGGGATTTGTTGGGAGTAGTTAGGAGGTAAGTATACTAAAAGTCCTGATGTTTACACCTGTTCAACACAAAACACAGAGTAAAAATCAGCTTGCAGACTTCTGCTCTGGAACCAGGCTCCTAGGAACAGTGTTTTCACAAGAATGAATGCAAAGATCACTCCAATAAAAAATATACACCTATTGTTGAAGAAGAATTAATCTCATTGGAGCTTATAAAAAACAAGATTTCATTGTCGTGAAGAAATTCAATTGCCTTGCCAATAATATGTTCAATCAAGAAATAATTCACACTATTTATAATGTGAATGTTAAAATAAATGTTTCAATATGAAAAAATGAGCATAAAACAATTATATACGATACAGTACGTATTTTTTATTCTTCGTCTCGTGATCGTACAAAGGCAGTCTTAAAGATTACAAACATGTGTATACCATATTATTCGACGGTCAATGTCGAGCTACCGCCGCGCTCTCCGACGCAGGAATTCAGAGATATTTCCTTTGAAGCCTATTAATCTTCGGCCGTTCACTGGTGCGCCCTGGTGGCGTAAGTTTGAACTACCCTTTTGCGAGCGAACAGCGGCTGTTCATAGCTTACTGTTGCCGCCGCTGGACAACAGATTACTGAAGAAGAATAATTTAATATATCTTCAAGGCGGGAACGTCAATTCCGACGAACTGCGCAAGCGCGCGCGGCACCTGCACGCAAGAGGCGCTCGCTCAGTCCAGATGCGTCTGACATGCCACCTGCAGGTTCATTTCGAAACAACACATAACGTAAAGGGCGAGATAGGGATGAAAATGTTCTGTTTTTTGTTTTCTCTCTCTAATCTCGTTAAAACTGGGTCGTACAAAAACATTAGTCGTAGCACAATAAAATCTTATTAAATTTGCAATAATATAGCTTCTATTAGATTGTTCTATATTCCTTATAATTGTTTAGGTATCTCCATAAGAAAATCATTAATTTAAAAAATTCTCTTACATTTTGTGTTAAACCTTTGCTTTACAGTAAAAATTACGAGATTAAAAGTTGTAGAGCATTGAATTACCTTTAAAATGATGTATAGGTTTACTAATTTATCTTTACCTGGGCCAGAGTTGTAGCAATTAAAAAAATCAGTTTTAGTTACCTAATTTATCTAATTTGGATGACAAGCAGCATTTTTGTTCTATGGAAGGTTCATCATTTTACTTGTGCTAGATGTTGTGTAAAGTAAAATCTCATTATATTGTGCTTATAAATGACAACTAAATTACTTCCTTTGACTATTGTTCCACCAACTGGAACCCTAAAACTCTTCCTTTTCTATCTGGGAACTTGAGTCAGCTCTAGCTACCGCCCACGATACTGCACGTAGCCCCGATTCGATTCACTAGGTGATGCTTTCGATTCTCAAGCTAGCCGTCGTAGAGTGCATATCGCTCCGGTGCTTCCTTCACGAACAGTGCGCGCGCTTATCTATCCTGTGTCTCTTATCAGTACGACCGATTTAATCAGTGCGGCAAATTGTGTTAATATAATTTGCGTGTTGCGAGCCGACTACTAAACAGCATTAGTATTGTTTTTGGAAAAGAAGGTTTTCTACAGACGAAACCTAGCGTCAAGCAGGAAAACAGAACTTAAGTTCGGCGACCATGGAGACCAACGTGTCAATTCCGGACGCTATTTCAACGGTCCTCGGAGTACTACAGCAGCACCACACTTCGCCCCCGGTTCTTCTAGAATCTACACAGCTACAGCATCAAATCCTATCAGTTTTTCAGCATCGCAATGCGAAAATAGCGTTAATGCGCCGACGAACGTCAGTAATCTCACTCAAAGTAGATGCAATGTTAGTAATATTGATCCCTCCTCCAATATCTGCCACCCAGTTAAACGTCAAAGCACTCACTCTGAAACAACATCTTAATCCGTGGTATATAACATCTTAAATAGAAACTCATTTGAAAAACTACCAATTGAAGATGATATGCCTAAAACTGTTAGCATTTAAAATATTGAACCGACTCGAGTTAATTTCCCCCCAATCTTTATTCACGAAAATTCAAACCATGCAGAACTTGTAAAAAACTTGAAACACGAAGATTTCCAACAAAAGTGAAAGGTCCCTATACAAATGTGCATGTGAAAACGATTAATGATTGCTCCTCTATCCAAAATAGTTTTTGTGAGAAAAACATGATCTATCAAACATACAACGACCCCACAAAATGCACTATTTCTGTTATCATTAGATGTATACCAACATATTACTCCACAGGAGAAATTCAAGACGAATTGTCAAAAATTCCCAGTCATTACAGTCATGGGAATAACAAAAAGCTTGGCCTCTTTGCACTATAACGCTCACCAAAACACAAGCTGCGTAAAATATTTATGAACTATAGTATTTATTTAATGCTGTTGTCGAGGTTGAAGAAAGACGTCAGCGAACCTGGTTCTGTTAGATGCCGTAGATGTCAAAATTACGGGCATACCAAAAACAACTGTGGACTACCAAATCGTTGTGGTCGCTGTGCCTCCGAAAACCACACTACATCGGAGTGTACTACGCAAAATCTTGCGTGCGCCAATTGTAAGGAAGCTCATGCGTCATCCAGTCGCGACTGTCCGTATTACAAAAATATTATACATAAGAAAGGTATACCAAACAGACCGAGTAAAAATAAGTCATTCTACCAATTTTGCCACTAACCATAATCCTCTCCAAACTCTTCTCCACTTCCAAACATAAGCCCTCGAACATGCAACTCACATCCACAACCTTCATCCTTTTAAACACTCTACTCCGACAAAGTGAAAGCAAGGTCACAACCTAGCTCCCAAAATTCATTTCGAGCTCACTCACTTCCACAGATAATTACTCAACACATACAAACTTCAATCACCTCCTTATTAAATCACCTCATCCCTATCATCACCCAATCAATTCTACAATCATTCAATTAAACATGGTTACCTCACAATCAACAAATTCATATACCTCATACAAATTACTCTCATGGAATGCCGTAGAGAAACGATCCCATTACTAGCACTTTTTCTACAAACTACCCATATCAGCGTCGCTTGCTTTCAAGTAACCCACCTCTCACAAACAAAGCGATTCTTTGTCCATGGCTATAATATTTAGATATTCGATCGATCATATTCTCGCAATTTTGGAAAAAGAGGTGGAATTGCAATACTGATCAAAAATAATATAAAATAATACCCATTGCCGTCGATAACAAATATATGTTACGAAAATGTCCGCGTCATAAACAATACAATAGATCATAAAGAACTATGCATTGCCTCTATATACAGAAGACCTTGTAAATCCTATAAGAAGAGTGATTAATACATTTTCTAAACCCTACAGGACAGATCCTACTATTGGAAAAATATAATGCAAAACATACAGTAACGGGAAGTCGATTCATCAACTACTAAGGTAATTTCTTACTAAACGACGTAATAGTTCTTAACTTTACTATACATTCGCTGGACTCCCCTATGCATTACCCCTATAACGAAGATTTATGCCCTGAGATTATTGACTAGGTTTATCAAAAAACTTAAATAATTTTGTTGTGTCAATATATATTATCATTACCTTGACCATCGACCTTTGATATTCATTCTTTCACTCTCCTCATCTGAAACGAAACCATCTTATCCATTCAATCTACATAATGTCAACTGTTATCATTTTCGAAATCTAGAGTCAAATTTGCACCACTTATTGAACCGTTGCGCACAAGCGCTGAAATAGATCAATCAGTTCTAATATTAAATCATTTAATCCTGGATGCCATAGACCTATTAGCACCCTCACCTATTCATCATGTTAATAGACCTATACCTGCAACTCTCCACAAACTCATTGCGCCAAACCTACATACACGCCAAATACGAAATTTCTGGTTAGAACGACGTTCCCCTTTCATAAAAAGGTATTTAAATTTAATAAATTTATTGTTCACAATCTTCTCTCCATAGTAAACGCAAATTATCTGCATTGTTAGACAGCAACAGCGAACCATAGGAATTTATCCTTGGGGACCATAACCAGACGGCTTGTAAGAAAACCATTGAGTATCCACCCTAGAAACTAATAACGAATGTGCACATTCACCAGCAGATAAAAGCCAAGTCTTCAGTGAACACCTAGTCAATACGTTTACGCCACACCCGACATTTGATCTAAATAGTGACTAATCAATTCTAAAAGAAACATATGTAAACCCAATCACTGTTCCTTATCTCATCAAATTCATATCCTCAATTGAGTTAGCAGAACATTTTGCAAGTTCAGCTCTAAAACTATTTAACGGGCCCGATCTATATATACATTTTAAAGCAACTCTTGTTCAAGCTAATAACACGTATAGCAGCAATATTTAATGCAGTCCTCCGTTTCGGCTACTTTCAATCCTCATGGAAACGTGCTGATGTCCTACCAATTTAGAGACCTGAAAAGTGCCCAAATGTTCCCTCTAGTTCCCACCCGATCAGTTTGCTTTCATCTACCAGCAAAATATTTGAAAAATGTTTGCTCGTCCCACTGAATTCATATTTATTCTGTGTTGGGACAATCCCACGTCACAAATTCGTATTTAGAACCCTTCTATCTACAAATCATCATATTTTGCGTCTAAATGAAGATATAATTCAAATCTTTCATAGTTCTCAACACGTAGTTGCTCATTTCTTAGACATAGAAAAGGCATTTGATGCAGTATGGCATCCTGGTCTTATATACAAGCTGCAAAATCTTTGTCTTACCCAATATTTATTAAATGTAATCATCAGCTTACTATCTAACCGCTCTTTCCAAGTGCTACTGCCAAATTCATCTTCTAAATCACACCTAATCTTAGCTGGAGTTCCACGAGGGGCGGTATTATCCCCCACTCTTTTTAACATATTTCTCTCCGAAATCCCCACAGCAAATGAAACATCTATAGCTCTCTTCGCAGACGATACAGTAATGTACTGCCGACAGTGACATTGAAAGTTCCGTTGCAAATATCCAACAACATCTCAACCAAATATCGTCCTGGACCAGTAAATGGAATATCAAATTAAATCCATCGAAGAGTATAGTATAAATCCTCACCTAGCGCAAAACAGCAACACCCTCTCCACTCTCATTTCATTCAAATTCCATTCCGTGGCTCCCACATAATACCCTCGTTAAATACCTGGGAGTCCTCTTAGATACAAGACTAAATTGGAAAGAGTATTCACCATCGACTTGCAATAGCCACTAAACGAGTTCACATGGACTCTAATTACCTTGCTATTGACGAGCCCTTAAAGCCCCACAAAAAAATAAAATAAACGAGTTCACCTGCTATATGCCTTATTGAAGTACTCATCTACACTACGTGTCCATTCAGGTATCCATCTCTATCGTTCTATGATCCGACCTATCCTTTCTTACGCAAACCCAATATGGGACGCAGTTGCTAAATCTAATATCAACAAAATTCAAATATTTCAGAACAAAATACTCAGCAAAATAGTCATTGCATCTTGGTTCATCTTGAACTCACAATTGCACATAGAACTTGGTATTAAGTAGCTGTGAAAAATAATTGACCAGACACGCTGTCAGAATGTAAATTGAAGGGGCAGATGGTATAGTGCATCTTAGAAAGGTTTGGGCTAACCTCGGTGATATATAAATTGAATATATGAAGAATTGTGTGCACGAAAGATTAAAGGTCTGTGGGGAGTTCCCTTCGCCAAGGGATTCCCATTAGCAGAGCTGACGACCGACGAGGTTGAAGGTCTGAAACTTAAAAGCAAAGAAATGAGAAGGATCGACGTATGGCCATCGAGCCGCGTGTCACGTATTTAAACAATTAAAGATGAAGGACACTGCAGAAAAATGGAGCGGGGAACCACTGCGCATAAGATGTTTTGGGGTTCGGAATGAAAGGAGGTGCGATTAACATGGGATTGACACGTTAAAATACAGTGTTAATGTTAGAACGTAGGGTGATGAAATGTTCTTTTCAAAATTAAATATTGCTTTGCGGAAAGATATAGGTTGCTGATCTGTAGAGAGTCACGGTGGGGACACGGATGGAAAAATACCAAGGTTCGAAGCAGAGTAGTATTAGTGTTAACGAACGCCGTTATTGGTCCTAAATGAAAATACGTCATGATATGTCAAGCCAATCAGAAGCGTCATGTGTTAAGAAGATTGTCAAGTTATTGCCTAGAGCGACTCACGTAACAGGAGGCGGAGTTCCTTACCTCAATTTTAGACCAGGGAGAAGGGATATAGCTATTTAAACAACGAGAAGCGACGCTTCATTACATCCGAAACCTCCTTACTCGAATACTACATTACTTCATTCAGAGCATGTCTGACTTACTATTCACAGATATCATTGAGTATTACATCAAACAATATCCGTTCTTATCATGATAATCTCAGGGACTTAGTAATTGTTTTACTTGTTTCTTTATTATTATATCTGACTGATATCAGAGTACAACTAGATGATACTAGATAAGATCCTATTGATCATTTTGGACAATATTTTCATTTGTGTAAACCGCACCAGACTGATCATTACGAGTATTCTGTTAGCCGGCGTGCAATGAACCATTTAAATTTTAGTTCAATGCAATATTTTCGAAGTTTTAATTAGTTCGGCAGGAGCAGCATAAACCTCGCTTAAAAACATTCGTTACGTGAGTGATGAACTATTTGGCTTAGCGGTCAATGACACTGAACAGTGCCAGAGCCAATAAGCCGTAATAGACTCGTCAAGTTGTGCTGCTGATAGTGTTTACAACGTCTCACATTTTACATGGAAATTCACTTGGCGGGTGTAGCAGCTGTGATAAGAAGGACAGTGACTATTGACTGGTTGAATGAACGTATATGCGGAAGGCAAAGGCGCGTCAAAGAACGTGCGAATCCACGGCGTTCTGTAGTTGGAGGTATATGCTTTCAATAATAAAGGTAACTGCATGAAGCACCGAGTACGGTGCATAGCTCGCGACAATAAAATAACAGTGAATCATATTGAAGTGCGCGTAATGTCGCCACTTCTGTGGCGCCGATATTTGTTATTACTGTTCATGTTAAAATATAAAAGGCTCCAAGGCTAATTATATTCATATCCTAAAAGACTTCTAGAAACGAACTTTATTTGCATCAGTTAGCTGGTTTTGTTTACTTTAAATGATAAATGGAGGAGATGTAAAGTGTATTTTTGTGTATCTCTTAAGATTGCGTATTTTGGGGGATACTATGAAATGGGGAGTGTATCAGTGCTGTATTTTGAGGGGAATGTTCTGAGGGTACTATGAAGTGTAAGTTACATGTCTATAAATAATTAAACTAGATTTTACAAGTGTTGTGTTTCCTTTAAGAACGGTTTAGGTCTGTTTTACAATAATAAAATGGGCCGAACCCCGACCTTTCTCTTGTTTATTTATTGTATTTATGGGTATAAGAAATTGTCAGCTGAGTTGGTCGAGTGGGCTAGGTAAGTGGACGTGATATTCATTATTTTCAAGATCCCTTGTAAATTTTGTGTTACAATTGTAGCTCCAACGTGGAGTC
>NNCF01129408.1:352473-407546 GCA_002313205.1 Laupala kohalensis
GAGAAATATTTAAAAACAGGCCGTTGAAAGACGCAGCGTGGGTGACCGTTCCCAGCGCCCGCGCGGCGCGCTGAGAGAGGGGTGCGGTTATAGTATATGTAAAGACCACTAGTTTCCAGAAAAGATGAGGAAAATGCAATAAAAGTTATCTCTAAAGAGAGGCTGTTACACGCAGTAGTCGGCGCGATACTCGCCACCAGAAAGATAATTGGGAACGTGGGTAAAATTAAATAGAGTCGGCATCATAAACACTTAGCCAAGGATCTTTTGTAACGTTTTGAAACGAGGACGTGGGTGGAAAACGCTAAGGTTCAGAAGGTTCGGTTTTCAGAATATTTCGAGAAGGGACCCAATGTTGGTAAACAAGGTCATAAAAATCTTCGAAGGGAAGAGGGATCAAAGAATCAGCAGCCCAGCAAATGGTGCCGAGGCGCGACGCAGTATGATGGACAATGGCGGATATTTTCAAATTTCGGTTGTTATTAGGGACTCCCGAGGCAGGCTCGAACTCGCAGAACTCCAGGTTCTTTGGGTGATCGGCGAAAACATATAAGAAAGTAGAATAGGGCGTGAGAAAGATTGAAAGTTTCGGCACGAGTTAACCACATGGCATCGGCGAAGCGAAGATCGTTGCTGTGGAACCGAGCGACGTTATTCGTTGAAATTAACCATACGTTTCAACCTATCCAAGAAAGTTCACTTGGAGTAAATAGAAGAAAATGATTGGTTATAGGAGATAACGTGACACGTCAAAGGGCGTGAATGTTTTCGAAATTTCGTATAGAAGAAGAGATCTGGTATTATAAAAAGAGGTGAGCAGAANTTTTCGAAATTTCGTATAGAAGAAGAGATCTGGTATTATAAAAAGAGGTGAGCAGAACACTTTAGATTATTATTATTTGTACGAGTCTACTCGTAGTGAATTATTATGCGAGTTTATTCTGAGATGAATATACAAGTTTATACTGAGATGATTATGAGTGTTTATTCCGAGTTCAGTGTGAGAATATTTTATTCGTAAGTTATTTTCAGAACATTGAAGAACGTAGCGTATTTTAGGGAATTGCTCTTGTGCCGATTCATTGGGCGGTGTACGCGATAACATGGCTTCGCAGCATAGCGATGTGAGCTAGCATTTCGGCTATTAAGTATTTTTTTATTAGCGAGTAAACTTTATTAATGAACCTGTGACGTTTTGAAGTTATTATCGGATCGTAGCATCGGAACATATGCCTAGCAACTTGTTATGAAAATTGACTTACATTTTGGGAGAGATTCTCCGTGACGAGTTTCGGGCGTGAGTAAGACCAAGAGCCTTAATTAGACCATGGATCCTGGGAAGGGCGGCCAGAGACTTCAATGAATGGGGTGGCGATTAGCGGCGGAACCCACCAGAGGGAAGGATCTCCTTGTAGTAGCGGTCAACAATCCACGGGTCACTGAACCGAGAGTCCGCCCCAGGCGACCCGCAGTTTGGTCTGAGGTAACCTACCTCTCACCCATGATGGAGAAAAGGTAATTTACTGGTAGCTTCCAGTCAAAAATAGACGCAAACTAGTGAGTCCATCTGACGAAGATGAAGTGTGTGCTTCGACAACAATGGACTGACGGGGAAAGATAATTTATCTCCTTAATCAGCACGAACTTATTAGCATTGCTATTGCTTTATTCATTTGTGTAACTTAAACCCAGGAAATGAGTGGGGACTGCATAGTGTACCCACATCTCTGAGAATATTGTATAAATTTTAACGTGTGTATTTTGGGGTAAAATCTGAGGAAGTGTTAATATACAAGTATGATGTAGAGCGAAGTAAGTTTGAAAAATGTAGTAATGTTAAATAAAACCAATTTTATTTGTGATGCTGCGCGTAGTTCCAACACCAGAAATGTGTGATTTCTTGAAGAAATGGGCACGAACCCCGCCCGTCCAAGTTCCTCTCATTATGTTTTATTTGTTAATTAATTACAATTTTATTTGTTTGTTTTATTAAAATATGGCGCTTCAACGTGTGGCTTAGGGTGTATCACTGCACTATTCTTTTATTGATTACAATTTTGACGTTTCCTCAAGTGGAGGTTTAGCTTCATTTAGCACCCTCTTTTGGTAATAATTTTAAATTTGTTATATGACAATTTGACTTTTCTAACAAGGGGGGACTTAGCTTACATAAGCACCCATTATTTAATTAAATTGTTATGTTATAATATATATGACGCATGATCTTTCTACTTCATAAATGTATCTTTATAATGTACCTAGCTTTTAGTTTTTAATATTGTATTGTAACACTTATATCGTAAATATTTATAACCCGTACTGTATTTCAAACCTGCTGCCGAAAACCCAAAAGTCTGGCAAGAAAAGTAATAAAAAAAGGAAATGCTTAGACAGTTTAGTCTAGAATCAAAGGAATATCTTCTGGATATCTTTAATCATTCATGGTCCGCGGGAGTATTCCCTAATTCGTGAAAGGACGTAGTTGTTATAGTGAGTGGAGAGTCACGGCTTAATATTGAGATGCGAGGAAACAGAATATTACAAGATTGTGCAGAATGGTGTTCGTAAAAGAAACTGGAAATTGCAGTGGAACAGACATTTGGGATGGTATTCGAAACGATTCAGATTTGGAAGAAAGAACCGGTGATAAAGATGAATGGTCAAAGAATTAAAATAGTGTAACACAATATGTATTTGGGACTTGTATTTGATGACGGAATGCGTTTCTGGAAACATCTAGAATATTTGGAGAGAAAGGTTAAACGCACATACTATCAGCTACAACGAATTGGACTAACGAAATTTAATGTAGGGAAAAAAAACCTTTTACAATTTACAAAGGAATGATTATACCTATGATAACGTACGGTTGTGAGACAGGGTCGAGTGCTGAGAACTATCAAAGCACGAGAGCGCTTAGAAAGATTGCAGAGGATGTGTTTAGTGCGGTTGGACGGACCATATAGAACAGTATCTTCATATGGACTCAATGTATTGCTGCGGGTACTACCAATTGATTTGTGTATCCAGAAGTGGGCCTTACGAATAACCATCAGGCAAGAATTTGATTGATGTTAGATGGGAAGGAGGTGGAAAAAAGGGATGGAAAAAAGGATTGACAGAATTGGTCCTGGAAGCATGGCAAGTCCGTTGGAAAAAAATCACAGAAATAAAGAGATACGTATCAAGTTGTACCCGACGTAAGGTTTGTGGAATGAAACAGGGAATCGTTTCAACCGATAAGACGGATGACAGAGGTCATAACAGCACATGATGATTTCAATAGTTATTTGAAAAGATTTAAAATTATTGAAGATGGAACGTGTTTAAGTAATAAAAATGAGGAGACCATAGACCATCAATTGTGGGAGTGTGAGTTGTATGGACCAGAGAGAGTGCTAAGGTTAAAGTGATGAAAGGACAGGACGTGGTTAAAATACCTATGAACCAAGCATTAATTGACAAAAAGGGAAATGCGAATTGTTTGCTGAATTGGTAGAAAGGATGTGGTAGATAAAAGAATGATTGAAGATGGTATGACTGGTGAAGAGAGATGGGCGTTGAGTGGAAGAGTGAAGGAATGGAGGGAGAGTGAAGGAGCAGTTTAGAGTGAAGAAGAATCAAGCAGTAACAAATAATTTTAAGAATTATAAAAATATGTCATGTAACGTTTTTCGTTGTACACGTGAATTAAAAAAGAAACTGAAAAAAATAGTTACTATTATCATTCAATCTCCTTATTCCCTGGTTTTATTAGTGCCAATACAGTACAACCTTGATAAACAAAGGTGTTATTACGATGTTTTTTTCGAGAGGGTAGGGAGGGTGTTAAGGGGTTATTCGTTACATTGAAGTTATTTAGTTGTCACCTATAAGCTTAATACATTGAGATTTTTCTGTACACAACTTGTAGCACAAGTAAAATGATGAACTTTCCATAGGAGAAAAATGATGCTTGTCTTCCAAATTGGATGAATTTGGTAAGTAACTAAGGACGTCTTTCACCAGCGTTCTTATTGGTCGGATAGCATCACTCGGATATTTTTGTGGCGCTTTAGGGCTCGTCAACAGCATGGTTATTAGAGCCCTTCATCACTCGGATAACTTATCCACCCGGTAACGGTATTTTGTCTTTCACCACGCTTTATCCGTTGGATAGCTCCGCTATCGGAGAGTTAACTCTAACCAGCCGATAGGTGCTCGGATAAGCCTTATCGTTTTTTTAAATGGAGGTTGCCAATAACCTTAAAATTGTAGAATCTGAAGGATCGTTTTTTTTGTTAAATCAATTACCTCCTTCTGGGAAATAAGATTGCTATAAACAATCTTGAAAATAAATATAAGAAAACCTCTCAAATCAGGTAAGAAATACTAAAATAAAAAACCCAAATAGCTAAAATTTAGAATGTTTTTCTGTTATGGTAATGTCACATAAGGTATAAAATTTGGATACAAATCTATTAATTGATAACAGTTAGATGTTTTGATATTGCAGTTTTAGGATTCTCCCATTTCTTTATTATTTTTCAAATAATGTTTCCTTTGAATTTCATGCATTTTCTGTCTGTTTGTCGACGACCACATGTATGCGCTGTAATATGTTGCTTGGCAGTATCTGGTGTTTTCTAAAGAAATCGTGTCACTGCCCCCTACGATCTCAACTTTCGTAAGCAATTCATTGTTAATTCTAGCAAAACTGGCAACGCCATAGAGTTTGCTACGGAGAGTCGCCTTAGGCGATGGATAAGCATGGTGAAAGACGCAATATCTATCTACCGATTAGTGAACACTCAAATAGTTATCCACTCGCTAAGTTCCCGGCAGATAGTGGGAGAGTGGTGAAGCCGATCTAAAAAAATTATTTTTAATTGCTGCAACTCTGGTCAAGGTAAAGATAAATTAGTAAACCTATACATCATTTTAAAGGTAATTCAATACTCTACAACTTTTATTCTTTTAATTTTTACTGTAATGCAGAGGATTCAGTATTTAGAAGCAAACGTTTAACAAAAATGTGAGAAAAAAGATTTTTTTTGAAAATTAACGATTTTCTTGTGCAGATATATCAAAAATTATAATGAATATAGAAATATCTAATAGAAGCAATACTATTTCAAATTTAATAAGCCTTCACTTGGCTACGAGTAATTTCTTTGTACGACTCAGTGTTAACGAAATAAGAGCGAAAAAACAAAAAAACGAGACCTATCCACCTCCCTCCCGCCCCTAGCGTAAGATGAAAACATCAGGACATTTAAGATATTTGTCTCTTAACTACTCCCAACATATTCCCAATGAAGAAAAAACTACCCTCTTCCAAACCCTCTATACCCCTTTTTACTTTCTCATAAACGTAGTATATAGACAGTATTGTCTATATATTTGAAAACGAGAGTTTAGCGGAAATATCCATTTTGGTGACCACTGATTCCGAAAACGTGGTTTTTGGCTGGACCGTCCGGTCCGTCTATCCGTCCGTCCGTCCGTCCGTCTGTGCGCAGCACTCCTGACTAAATGGTCATTTTTTTTCAATTTTCGTATTTAGGTTAGAATTTACTTCTGACATATGCACGTTCAATTTTCTTTTTACTTGAACACAAAGGGCACTTCACATACAGGTCAAAGAACATTTTTGAATATTTTTCAAAAACTGGTCCAACGATTTTGCTTAAATTTTCTGTACGTAAAGTTTTATTAGTATGCATTACATCCGCATTAGCGATATTTCGCTTGAAAGTTTGGTGTTGACGCAGTAAAATAATTTCTGTCTGCTACATTTATGCATTTCATTACTGTTTCAAGAAGCTTTAAGAATACTTAGCAGTGTAAATGGACCAAGCAGACGTAGAATATAGTAAACTGAAATGAAAGATATGATAATGATAAAATTCATAGGAGGACAGAAAACTCACTGCAAATGCAAAAATACATAAATTTCTGTCTACAAAGAAATTACATTTACCCAATACTTTTACGATATTTATAATATTGATATGTCACTATATGTTCTGATATAATATTCTGAATATTTGTTTTACTTTGAAATTTAGAATGAAAGAATGTAATACATTCATCTAGCGAATATGATGAATAGACGTGTACCATATAAACATGTTGAAAAGATATTTCACTCGCACTGAGTCCCTGAATCTCGTGGAGGAGAAGGGGGTGGAAGACGATGTACCTCCAGGTGTTTCTGACACCACGAGAGCGGACGATGACGCTTCGGTTAGCAAAATGATAGGGAGAGTAGAAAACGATTCTGGATGAAACGCAAAAGGTCGAAATGAACAACTTATCACTGAGTTTCGTGACGTGTTCTCGTTATGACCAGGTTTTTGCGCCGAGATGTGTCATGACGTACAACTGACAGATGACACCCCTATCAGAGCGAAACCTTATTAGATGCCACCAAGACAAAATGCGCTTGTTCAGAGCGAGATAGAGAAAATGCTTGAACAAGGAATCTTTGACTCAGAATTCACTTCGCCTGTTATTTTAGTGGAGGCACTCGGAAACGATCCGAAACTTTGTATCGACTATCGTTGTCTCAATAAGGTCACGAAAGAACAATTCTTTGCCATTCCAAATTTGGATGGCCGGACAGAAACAGTAGCTAAAGCGAGATACATGACGTTGCTAGATCAGTCACGAGGCTTCCACCAGAGCGTAATGACACCCGCAGCGCAAAAATACGCTGCTTTTGTAACAACGTACGACGTATAAGGTTAGTTTTCGGGTTACGAAATGTGCTATTCTACTACAGTAAATATATGGCAAGGATGTTAAAGGGATTGTGAAACGTTTGCGGTGCCGTATCTTGACGATGTGATAGTATTCTCAAATACGTGGAGGGAACACATGGAACATCTTAGGTCTATTTTGGAGAAAATCCGTGCGGCCGGTGTGACCCTGAAACCGACGAAATGTCATTTTGCAAAGGGTTAACTAGACTATCTTGGACACAATGTAGGAGGGGGAAACACTGTAACCGCCCGAAGCGAAGATTCAGGTTATTAGAAAATTAATGCCACCGGTCAACAAACGAGTATTAATCGGATTCGTAAACTACTACCGGAGGTATGTAGCGGTTTTTGCTCAAATCATTAGTCCTTTGACGGACTTATTGAAAGGAAAACCCAAGCAGGGACCGGTAGAATGGAATCCATCTTGTGAGGACGCATTAAAAAAATTATCAAAGAAATGTTTACTTCGAAACCCGTAGTATATGCGCCGGATTTTAATCAACCGTTTATTTTATAATGCGACGCATCCGGAGAGGGTGTAGGAGTGTGCTTAGCACAACTTAATGAACACGGGGAGGAGCACCCAGTTTTATTCATTAGGAAGTTTAGTGGAGCAGAGAGTTCCTACTGTACGACGGAGAAGGAACTACTCGCGATAATTCACGGAGTCAAGAAATTGCGATGTTATCTCGATAACTCGAAACCATTCACGATCCAGTCGGATCATAATTCGTTGACATGACTTAAAGAAACCGCTAAGGGGAACGCGCGAGTTCATCGGCGGGTTTTGCTCCTACAGGAATTTAACTCCAACGTAGAACACTTAGCGGGGGCGAAACACGTCAACGCTGATTTTCAAAGCAGGAATCCCTTTAAGGATAAGGAGACATACAAGGAACAGGAAATACCGAAAGGGGAAGGTTGAAAGGAAAAACCATCAGAGATAAGTTTCTAAATCAAGGTCAATGTATTTATTTAATTTGTAAAATTTCTGTTTTTTAAATTTATTGTGTATTATAAACGTGANTGTAGAAATAAAAGGGTTGATATTTTATGTAATTTATTGTTTTGTTTTATTATGATATATATTATGCAATTTGAGAGTATGAATTGTCCAACCTGGCTTGGTTCTTTTGGAGAAAGAGTGAGGTACCATTATTCTAGTTGTGTAATGAAAAATAAAAAATATATGTCAGTGGTGTAGTGAACTTTCAAGTAAAATCCAGTGACCATGGAAAAATTATTTTCGGCGAGACTCAATCCGGTAGGATTCACTCCCGGTGAAAAACTCTAAGCAGGGGAGGTCTGTAACGTCACGAAGTTTTGCGACGTTATCGTAGAAGGTTGAAATAAATTTATTAGAGAAGTGAGATTTTGGTGTTGGTCCGACTCGTTAAGAAATGTGCATTTCATACGATTGTCCAAATGAGGTGATATTGTTGTGGAGACATTGTTGTGTTTGACACCGTGAAAAAGAAGATAGTTATAGTGTTTTTTTTCCTATTGGACACTTACGAATGCAATTTCGAACAAAACATGTTTGAAAAATGAATATGAAATATTTGCAATATGAAAAACTTAAGAGAATCGCAAATTATGTGAAATTACTTGCGACAATACACATCACTTGTAGGCAATGAGATTTGATTTCTTTACTTCACTGTATAAATATAAGAAATTATAGGAATATTTATAAGTAATTTGTGATTCGAATTATACCAATTCCATACGATATCTTGCAATTATATTCAAATTCTGTTAAAAACTATATTTTATCACAGTATTACGCAAACGTTTTTTACAGAAACTCTAATATCGATTAGATTGCCTATGAAGACCTTGCGGGACAACGAATCTCGAGATGTCGTTTAAATATAGAGAATGGAAAAGTTTATTGAAGTCAAGAATATACAGAATATTTTTGTTATAGAAGTCCAAAATGTGTATAATAAAAAAATACAAAAAAAATTCTTTAATAGCGGTGTAATTAAACATTTTATCTCGTTACGATTTACCCGCCGCGCGATGTCTTCCAAATATGGGAGCCGTTTCAAATAGACCTACGATTGGTCGAACGAAACTTCCACACTGGAAGGGAAAGCAAGAAGAGAGATCCGTCGCAAACTTAACAAATCCAAAACTGGTCAGAGCGCGGGACTTAGAAAAATAAATGGGCCCTTTTTTGTTATCAGTAGTGTACCAAAAATGGGTTAAAAACAATGCTTTACAGAAAAAGTATTTAAAAAATAAAAGTTGAATGTATTAGTTGAAACGAATAAACTTAAATTTGTGGTGCACCGCGTCAAAACAACAAGCATGTATACTTCCAAACACAGATGCGACACTACGCGCGCGCAGGGAATAATAGACAAAATATGTACGGGTTACCCGGCCACCTTCATTTCGCACTAACAATGAGACAATAGTTTTTCAGTCAAAGTACATAATGATGCAGGAATTCTGTTGTGGATAACACTACGTTCTGTTACATAGGTCCCTTGAGATTTCAAGATACCGAAATAATTATTTCTTTATGGAAAATGTTGGATAATTGTGATTTTGTAAACTACCCTCTGATTGGAGAGCGTACATCACGAAAACGACTACACCTATCTCGAAAATGGTTGGAACTCTTTTTGCAGCAAATCGAATGAGGATTATTTTTTATATGGTTATTTTTCTCAAAAACTAACCATTTAGTGACAAAATGGCATAAACCGAGAAAAAAGGACACCTTAGGGATGGCTTTTTAAGGGTTAGTAAGAATTTGATCGCTGCGAGAAAATGTTTTGTACTACTCTGTTGTCGTTGCTGCGTCTTATGGTGAAATTTTTAGGTGTACGTTTTATGGGTGATTTTTTTTTTGCATTGGGCTCCTGGACTATATGGACTTCTAAAGACATGGGATAAGTGCCGGAATGTACAGAGTGTTTACACTTAAAAGTGAAATAAATGTCAGGAAATTACTTTAATTATTATTGCTTCTATCCAGTTTTGCGACTCATTTATTGACTTACCTACGTATATCAAATATTAATTCAATTATTTATTATATTTTCGCTAAATTCGGGGTTAAGAAGGGACTTTGAGACAAGCTTAATCTCTGAAAATCATGGATTAGAGAATGACAATACCATGAACTTCTTACACTACAAATGTATTTTTTTTTCTTTTTCCTTAGTAAAGCCCCAGTTTTTCGGCTAAGCTTGGGCTACCTGGGTTAATTTTCCGACTTTTTCTTCTCGTTATAATAACATTTTCTTTTCATATCATAGAAATATCTTCTATCTGTTCTTTTGTTGATAATGTTGTTTGATCATTTTTCATGTATGATCAATTCCTGTTTTTATATTATTTTCCATCTTTTCTTTTTTGTGTTAGACGTTTTCCTTCTTATACCTTTGTGTTCTCCATATTATATTTTGTCTTATAAACCTGTTCTCTCTTAGCCATCGTCTCTCAATAGTGCTGAAGTTCTGTTGTTCCCGTCTCTACCAAGGGGAGATGAGGCACTGTGTGCTACCTAACTTTTGTCTTATTAGCTTTGCATATTATCATAATATTGCATATCCATAATTTATTTCTCAAATGTTCGGTACCGCACCTTTGTTGCAATATCTGTGTCCCAAATATATACAAATTCAATGGTAATGTTTATAAATTAATCACTTCTGTTCTCAGTAGATAATGTGAGGTGTCTGAGATCAAATGGAAATGGGGCCAATGAAACGATCGTTTCGAAAAGTGAAATTCGAGCGGAGAAACTGAGAAATGAAACCGAAAAGTGACACTCTTTCGGTTCATCGTTCTTTCTTCACTTTCGATTTCAAGTGCATCAGCATTTACGAGTGACAAAAAAAGATGACGGTCGTGACGGTGGAACACAAAAGTGATGTTCGTCGTGTCGAAGTCTACAGAGACATGCATCTCACTTTCGAATGACTACAGAATGAGGGAAGGAATTCTTAAGTGTGGTCATGATACTGAATACATAAAAGAAATTCTAGCTCACGGGGAGAGAAACATCAGGGACTAGTGAAATATGGCATGTATTTTCTTATGTACATCGTAAAGGAGAAGAAACACGTGCTTATATTTTTAAATCTCGTACAGCTCTCGCGTTAGAGAATATCCAATTCATCAAATGTAACTGGAGCTTGTCATGCCAGAATATACCACTAAAAATACTCGTGTGTAACGAGTCACGAAAATACTCATATAAATACTCACTTTTATTACAAGAATACATCTGGAGAGTTCGGTAAGCGCCTCCATGCTTAGAATGGTGCGCAAGAATTTTAATGTATTAAGATTAATTTAACTGAAAACAATCTTATAACATGGTTCTTCAGTATAACATGGTGGTGAACATGGTCCTTCAGTATAATTATATTCACATTTAATGAAAGGTTTTTAGCAATGCTATATAATAACATTCTTAAGTATGATATATTAAATGCAAACGTCCGGTGTGTTACAATTAGCATCATTTACGCGCCAAATCCGCGGTTCCCTTGTTTCTGTGTGTGTCTTTCCCAGACGTTCTTGAGAAAACAGTAGTGGTGTTATGTTGTCGTTTCAATGTGACTTCCAGGTGGATAATAACTATAATGCCCTACAAATTACTTATTCACAAGCGCAGTGACAATTACGTTGTTTAAAAAAGCAATAATCACATTATTTCATGAACATTCATTAAACCCCACAATACAACTATGAAGTGAAAACTAGCTAAGTGCAAGAACAAAATGTACTGCCCACGGGCGTGCATAAAATTGGTTCTTTCCACCAACCACCCTCGCCTCGTCTGCGACCTTTCCATCAAAAACCTTAAGGATCAACTAATTTGATGGCAACGTAGCTGTATCATTAATCTGGTATCGTACCACAAAGTTGAGAGCTCTAACTAACATAAACTTTTATATCGTGCGTTGAAGGTGCACTTTACAATCACAATGTATTGCTTTGATTATTTTAAAATTGTGCTTTTTTTAAAATTTATGTTTTAAGTTTATTCTTGTATTTATTTGTTTATAAAATTATTGTTTTCCATGTGCTCCCCCAGAATTATAGGCAATTATCATTGCACCAAGTCTATTCCTGCGACCAGAAGTTTATGGAATGCTAAAAAAACCTTGTTAAAATAATTCTATTTTACGATCCAATTTCATAATGCATCTCAAAAGTGGTATGACGTACAAAAATGCTGTTTGGAGAACAGTGTAGAATTTCACGTGCGTGAAACGCAATTTTTTCCCAAACTTTTGAATCAAATCCGGAAGAGGAGCGTGCATGGGAAAAGTACCTGAGCTGGGGTAACTAATGTTTCGGTTGCCAGTCGGAGAGACAACACATGAGCTCGCAGAGCTAACATCCGTCTGCTATGACGTGAATTTTCGTCCTTCACACCTTCCAATTTTCGACTTTCTACATCCCTTGGTCAAATGAACGAAAATCAAATCAAAAAATCATATTTTGATGAAGTAGTTTGTGAGGCTACTACTACAAGATTGATCTTGATTTATTTTTGCGTGAAATTTCTCTTCATTAATTGATTAAACATCAAAATATTGAAAACTGAAATTTTGGCCTAAAATTCACAAATTGAAAAAAGGATCTCGATTTTGATAATACAAACAATAGTGGACAAAAATGCGCATGGACTGCAGTTTCAAGATTAGTACTGAAAACGTTATTAGTAACAAAAAAGAAAAAATACAACTAAAATCAAAATATGTTGTTAAATTTCTAAACCTTGACTGGTAACATACATGTTTAAGTTCATTTTCTACACTCACAAATATTCCGGAAAATTGGAGATATTGTATTGAATGGCAATTGAAGAACAGAATTGTTCCAACAGGATTGGAAGTGTCAGGGAATGTTGAATGAATCTAGGATGGTCGGTTATTGTTCGATGTTGAAGGAGGATAAAAAAGATAATTCTGCGAAGAACGGAATGACGAGAAAGTTTTAATTAAATGTATATTTTTGTGACTAAGAAGAATCGTATTACTAAGAAGCTCATTAAGGAATTTCAAGTTAATACCTACACGATTAGTCATTGCTTCAAGCACTTAAAATTACGAAATCATATTTTGTGATCATCATGACGCGATAAAAAAAGTGAAAGTCACTTTTGTATAAAACAATTAAAAATTGTTTCATAGTTATGATAAAATGAAGGAAAAAATTAAAAAATCTGGAGTGTGCCCCATTGATCTTTCCAATTACAATTCATGACAAAAACTCATGGAACTAAACACGCAACAAAACTAAAAAATTCGAACAAAAATAAAAATTCAAAATATAAATAATAATAATAATAATAGTAATAATAATGATATTAATAAAACTGTCATTCTCAATACTACCAACATTGTGAGAAAGTTCTTGAGTGATATATAGACGGATGTGCTTGACTCTGTAGCCCGTACTTTGTCTTATACCAGCAGAAGTGCTGAGGGAACAAACAAAATAATAATAATAGTAATAATAATAATAACAACAATAAAATAAAAATATTACACGAGATGATATATTTCTTAGATCAATCGGATGCAAAATATTTATCATCACGATACATGTTATCCTCAAAACCAAAGTATCGAATTCAAATAAAGATTGCGTGAATATAACTTCCAAATTAAACTCTTTGGAATTATCTTATTTGAAGATTCAAATAAAACACCTCCAACACATACACACATTCTACAATGTATATCATCCACAAATTAAAAAATAGACTGCCCTGGAGCCAATTCGCAAAGATCCGAAGAGATCTCGAATTTTTTTCTCGACCGATTACAATACTTCCCTTACACATTCTGTGTAATTGGAAAGTAAATAAGATTGCATACTTCTGTTCAAAATAAATACTACAAAAAATTAGCCAGGACGCATTTTATAGTAAGTAGATAGGCTAAATAGTTTGACACGAAATAAGTATTTTAATAAGTTTTTTAAAACAGAATGATGATGAGTTAAAGATGAAAGAGTATTCTATTACTATTTGTTTTTACATTTCGGAAGACAAGTTTTCTCCACCAGTTATGAAAATGCAAGTTAAAGTAAATACATTATAGCAATGAACTCAATAAATAAGATAGTTTTTTTCACTCAAAATAAACATTTCAACTATAATATACACTACAAAATTTACGACATATTGATTGAATAAGTGCAGATGTTCGGTTTTAATGATAGAATAAACTTTAACTGTGGATGTTCATAATGACATCCTTAATTCTCATATCTTTTAATTTATTATAAGATTATGAATGTTAAATGTTTTTTATTACGTATATTTGATTGGTTAATAAATTATTTTTTCTGCAATATGTAATAAGAAATTTTGAATAAATTAATAAATCCAGCTACAGTTCGTAAGGAATGTGTCCGGGATCCGCGGAGAGTAGAGCTCCTAAATTTCTCGGCTTCGTGACAACACGAGATTTAGCCAGCATCATGCTATTTCTGATTTGACTCTTTGGATGCACCCGATACTCTTTCCGTAGAAGTTCGAACAGACCATAAAGCCAGTTGACATACGAGTGAAATTCCATGTCCCTTCCGGGATTCGATCCCAACCTTCATACTGCGGTTTTAACTCCTTGTCCAAAAACGGTAGTTTGTAGAATACAAAGCCGATTACTGATCACGTCAGCAGAACGTTTTCAATAAAAATAAAAACGAATACTTACAATTATTTCGGTATTTTATAATTATTTATAAAATTCAAATAAAATCACCCTTTCTGTTTAACATAACGATGAACGATAATAATTATTACCATAGATCCCTCATCGTTTTGCTTACTAATTCATGGCTTTGTAGATACATGCTATAGAGGTAAATGGGAATGTAAGAAATAATACTTGACAGAGTATATGATTTTATCAGTTAATCAGTTGACTTGGTAAAAATCGTTCGAATTTTGGAATATGTTCCACGCAAGGTGGATGCCACGTAACTTAAAATATTATTCTGGATTCGCAAATGTACTTTTTACTATTCTTAATATCAACGTCAGCCTTAAATAATATAATAAAAAAATACAATTGTGACAGATGTAGACAATGTAATTAGTAAAATTGTTCCATCTTTCCGTAATTCTAGTTACATCGAGTGTTCGGCATAATTTATTTAGCTGATTCTTTTTCATTAATGTGCATTGCATTAATATCTAATTAAATTGCGCGAAGCAGGTAGAAAAGTTTTAATTAAAACTGTTGAAAACTAATGCATTTTAATGAATTAAGTCTGAAGTGATGATGGAAGCTGTTTCTCGTGGAAGGATAATACAGCCGACGACAACATCACAATGCTTCTAAAAATATTTAGTCAAAACGATTTTTGAAACTGGAAATGACTACACATAATATAATTTTTTATACAGAAGCAAGTAAGGAAGCATCTCAACTATTCCTCTTTTATGCTCAAGTATAAGGTTGTTTTGTTTTGAAGAAATTATTACTATTTTATATTTTAACACACTGAGGATCAGTAGTGTTAGTATGGAATAAAGAGAATTATTCCTTATTCATACCGAAAATATAGGTCTTTTTGTGATTATTTAGTGATATTTAAAGTGTTTAAGTTTCGTCCAAATTAATATTTTTTGTGGGTTATAACACCTAACAAACTCAATAAATATATACAATTTTGTCATGCATCGAATAATGGATGTTTTGGAGAAATCTTTTAGCTTTACTGAGAGAAAACGAACTGCAACAGTTGGCTGCGACTACCCGGAATCTCCCTGAAGCCGCAGTCACAGTGAAGCAGCTTGCGCTCCATCTGCCGGTTGGCATGCTCACGACCAATTTTCCGGAGACTCAGAGGCGACTGAAGCGTTCTCTGTCTTTTCTCTTCAGAACTTGTTAGTACTGGTGTGAATTATTTTTCATCAGCATAGCTGATGTGAAACCTTGCATACATTGTAATGAAATTGAAGACCAATTGTTTTAGGGGATTTTACTTAGGTCGGTATTACACGGTCATATTTCTATGTCTATATTCAAAAATATATGATAAAAAATATGACTGTGTAATGCACAAGCTTCGACAAATTTCAACTAATACCGGCCTTATCTTAAAAATCTCGATGATCAAACGACATTGTCTTCCAGTAAATAAACGGTTTTCTATATAATAAAAAAATCAGAAGAGACCTCGTAAAAATCCCATTCAGATTTGATGAAATGGTTTCGGCTTTCACCTTTGTGAGTCACGTAGATAGTGAAGAGATTCTTCCGAAGAGAGTTTGATTTACGTTGACTGACTGTTAAGAGGAGGAGAGAAAAGTAGATGGAAATACAGATTTGAAATGTTTAAGGAGAATAACTTTAAAACATTCATTAATTTTTTGTTAAATCATTTAGCGTAGGAGGGGGCTGATAGGAAAAAAGGATTTACTTGAAGCTCTATGGTTGTTAAGTATTAATAGTAGTAGTTTTTCCAGTGTGAGAGCTTGTACAAAGTGTTCATGTTAAGAGATAAATGAGGTTTCTAGTAGTGCATTCCATAGATACACGTGTTTCGTGGGTGTATGGATATTCTGCATTGGAAATGACGTACATGAATCAATAATATTGCATGTTTTACATCTCGTTCTTTCGCAGAATTTTGTTCCAGGACAAAAGTTCAGAGGGGTATGGATGAATTTTGTGCTTTCATTTTATTTAATAATTTATGGAGGTTAGACGGATTTTTAAAGACAAATAGACGGTTTCGTTGAAGAGGGCTTTCATGGATGGGTTAGAGCAAGGGTTTCCAATTGGCAGCCCGCGAGCCACATATGCGAACGGCCGCGAGGCAAATTTTTGCGTCCCACGAAAGCGTTTAGTAAGCAATGAAATATTTTTTAAAAAGTTAAGAAAAAATATATTATAGCTCGTTCAAAATATTATTTACTCCCACACAGCAAAAATTATAAAAGTAGTTATTAAGAATTTATAGTTAACCATGAAGTGAAGAATAACGCCTATAACTTGAATTGTGTGATCTACAAACCGATGTGTTTCTACAGACCACACAAAAAAACGAATTAAATTTTATTAAACTGCTATCTACCGACATCTATTATGGTTAAGACTTGGAAACAAAATTTTAATGTTTGGGAGCATGAACGTATGTGCAAGAGCTTTTCTTCCATGAAATTCATTAAATATGTGTCCAGAATTTGACACACAGATTTCTTTCTTGCTGCATTTTTAGAGATTAGCAACAACTGAGCTGGAGGTGGATATTAGGTTATTGGTAGATACAACTGATTGATCATAGTATTTCCAATATATTGAAGTTTTATTTTGACCGGATTATTAATTTCAGTTTATTTTCGGGTTACTTTTTGTTCTTTTGCCATTCATGATATTAATTCAAATAAACTTACAATGTTGAGTGTTCTTCATCAAAACGAAGTTTTCTTCGGTATAGTATTGTTTGCTTATTTTTTACTCCTTTATATAATTGCCAAATAGTTGCTTAAGCAATTAAATGATTAAATGTATCTTTTAATTTAAACTAAGCATATTATTTCTTGTTCCTCTCTTCTACTTTCAGAATCTTATCAATATTAGCATATTATTAACGTGCAAACCGGAATCATACGAAAAGTGTCCACTTTAACCCTCAAAACAGTAGAAGTTGGAAACCCCTGGAGTAGAGGCTCTGATTTGATACAAGCTTTCGGAAATGGGTTTCACTTTCTAAGTGAAAAATATCGTGCGTAATGAACGTGGAAAGTACAGAGGACTAAAGAGGTTGGATGTTAATGGATTTAGAAACATATTTTGAACCAGATGATCTTCTTTTCCTCATTAAATCAGAGAGAAATTAATTTAGTGCTAGTATGATGTATTTTTGTAGGGTACTTATGAAGATATGAAGGATCATTCCATATTCTTTGCTCACGGGAAGATATAGCGTCGTGAATAGAGCGTTTAACATGCTGTGGTTGACAAATTTAGAAATAAATAAGCAAACTTGCTTGTCAAAAGAGCAGTTGCAAACTGCGTATGACCACGTGGAGGATGATAAACCAAGTTACTCTCCGTTAATACGCAAGGGACCATCCCCTCGATTCTGATCAAGGGCCCATGTGTAGTGTCGGATTTAATATTTATAAATAAGTAATTTAATAAATACGTACTGTTAACCATTTATTATTCTAAAATGAATTGTAGATATTATAAGCAGTAAAAATTTGTGGTTAATAATAACAAAAGTATTAATAACGCTCCCGTCCAAGGAAAATCCGCCAATACCCAAAGGAAAACCGGAGGAGAACTTGGGCCAGGAAGGGGCTACAAGAGATATTGTACGAGTAGACAACTATGCCAAGGTAGCGCACAGTTAGAAATAAACTATTATAAATAAGAAGGATTAAAAAAACATACAAGAAAAAGAACTTTAATAATAATAATGTCTTTATTACATGGCGTGGCTGGGGCCATCTGACCTTCTCTTCCGCCTGACCACTTTTAAACATACATACATACATACATAATAGTTAGAATAATAAACAAGAAACAATACACTAATTTTTACACTTAAAATTGCATAAATCAAAAAATCGAAAATTACAAATACTAAAAACATTTTATACTATGACAAACAGAACAGTGTTAATATTACCACCAACTACCAAGCTGTTTGTATTCTTAATAATATTATGATCCACATTTGTACAAAAGATCCTTCATAAAAAAAAACAAATAAACTTTTAAATCAGTATCAACAGTGCTGTAACAATGGCGTGATAAAGTATGAGAGGAATTAATCACTTAGATCATCGTAAATCACATGGAAAATAATATTTATTGGGAAATTAAAACTCTCATTCACTTCTTTTATTAAAACAGTAAATCCTTTCACATTATAGAAACAATAGCGCAACAAACATTAGAGAACTTTTTACCGCTTTTATATATCTCTCATTTTTGTCATATATATAATGTGAGGACCGGCAAGTATGTTCATATTATTATACCTGAGACCCTAAATGTTGGAAAAACCCATCTTGCCAGATAATGCGTTGGTCCATATGACTCCCTTGCCGCCCACACCCTCCGCTCTGTGGTAAGAGTAGCACGTCTTACCGTTTCGTTTGTTTCTACGCCAGTCGACACGAAAACGTTGCATTGTATTTTGTCGTGTATACGTATTATGATCCAATTTTCGTTGTGTTTTGAGTGTGTACTTAAAGCGTGTTGTATTAAAAAACGTAAAAAATGGCGTTAGAGGTGGTAAATTTAAAAAGAAAAAGACCGAACGTGTTATCGTACTTATTTTTTATCGAGTTTTTAGATTACATAAATTTTTCTCACAACCAAATGCAACAGTTAAATATGTTTTCAGGAGATGAGGTAAGTAACAATTCATAAGGAACACTTACGTTTGACCGGCAAATATTATTAACATAAAACTACAATTGTAGATGTTTTTACAATTGTTTCAAAATTCTCAGACCGTATGAACTAAACAAGTATTGAAATAATTACTGTATAATGGTATATAATATTTTGAATTCAATAATGGCTGACAGAAGTAATAATTTTGAAGTACATTTACTGACTACTGGACAAATTTTGCTTTATTTTCTCTCTATGGATCACACTAATTATATCCGTAGTGTGACACTTTATTTACAAGGTATGTTCAAATTTCTTCCAGAGGTCATGCGTGATATGAAGAAAAGAATGCGTTCTGTCAAACAAACTGCAGGTACATTCAATGCAGTAAGCTGCGACACAGCACTCGAAGAGATCCTCTGCAGTGACAGGAAACTTAACTTGTATCACTAAAAATGAAGAAGCAATGTAGAGATGGTTGCTCCTGAATCCTTTCAAAAATAACGTTTACTCAAATCTCTCTTAATACCTCGGAGAACTATCTGACACTACAGACGACATTAATAGTCGTAATGAATGGGAAAAATTGAGCATAAATTCAGACCAAAAGGATATGGGAAATATGGGAAGTGTTCCAATACTTGTGATTTATTTAAGAGTAAAGCACATTGTGTTTACACCAGCGCACTTGCTGAAGAATCTCATGAAAACTAAAAAATTATCGGAACCTATAAAAAACGGAATTTCACAACTTTGGAGATACTCCTGCCAAAAGAAAAAGACACAAATACTGTCAACATGAAATTACAAGATATAACAGATAAAACATTGTCCCAAAAATTACTCGTGGGCTTCTTTACTCACAACAATATTAGCATCGTATGAAATATTCTATTCAACAAAGACGAATTTTAAAGAAAATCACCAAAATCAGAAATCTCGGTGGAAATTTTAAACCATTATACCTCTGGTACGAACTCCCAGTTTTTAAGTCTCACTCACAAGACACTTTTTCTGAGTCACAAGACATTATAAAGCTCAAAAAATGTTATTGTTGATGGTTTGGCACTGGTTCATCAAGTTCATTTAAATACGTTCAATACTTTCGGTGATTTTGCTGAGGCATTTTTCAAAAATATCATGCTAGCTTTTACGCAGTCTGATGTGAAAAGAATAAATTTAATATTTGATAGATTTGAAAAGATTTCAACAACATTTTTGGGGTCAAGTTTTGGGAGTAAAGGCCAAATTATTGAAAATATAATTTCATGTCATTCTGCTAAAATTCCTACTGATTGTAAATCTTTATTTTCAAGCACTCAAAATAAATTATTACTTGTTTGATATCTTTGCACTTCTGCTCTAAAGAATGCACAAGTAAAAGAAGACTGCGAGATGTATATTTGTGGAGGATTTTATTATCTAACCAAATGTTTCAAGCTAGCAAGGTCTTAGTCTTGTGAGGTACTTTAATTAAAATGAAGTTTAATTCAAGGATGTTCTGTCACATCTTTCACGCAGTAAAAATTCAACCTGCTTATGTTTATTATCCTCAGTACTGATACAGGCGTATTCATCTTAGTGATTTAGCATCGGAAAGAACTAGCAAATATTGGTTGTCCAGGTCTAAGGTTTGACGGTTCTCATGAAAAGAAACATCTTCTACAATGCCATTTAGCAAGGTGAAAACAATGTAATATTTTGCCAGCATTACATTCCGCAAGTGCTTGCTGTAGTACCAGTAGATTAGGTAATAAGAAACAATGTTTGAAAACTGCATCGGAGAATTTTGTACCAACAGCCTCGACCTCGACCTTAATGCTGAATACTAAACAATTAAAATCAGTTGGCTCGTATGTTCTTTCCCCCAAAAAAGTAATAACTCCGATGTAAACTGATTTCCCAAAACATAGGTACAATCACCTATGTGGGAAAGTGTTCATCAAACACTATTGGAGCCCACTGATTATTATTCTTTTGGCTACAAAGAGCACAGTGTTTACTTACTTCCACATAAAATGACAAATCCACCTTTGCCAGAGTCATTGATTCAGCCTTGTAAATGTAAAACAATGTTTTTCAGTTGCAAAAAGTCTACATCACTTTTAATTTTATTGTGTGAACGTCTGACTGACGAAATAATGACTGTCACTTTTATTTCGTCAGTCAGACGTTCAACAATGTAATTAAAAGTAATGTAGACTTTTTGCAGCTGCAAGTCATTGTTTTACATTTACAAGGCTGAATCAATGACTCTGACAAAGGTGGTTTAAAAGGACTCCATACCATGTACACCATTGATTTCCTTTACAGGTAAGAGAGGGGGGATAAAGAACATTGTACCAAAAGATGGACCAGCAAGATTCGCATTAGGAATCTTTGGTCTATTCTCCGCTAATTTCAGATGAAAACATGCGGTCCTCACATTTTGCAAACTCACTTCCTTCTAGCTCCCGGTTTAATTCTAAAAGTTTAATGCTCTGAGTGGATTGGCTCCAGAAGATAATGCAATATCATAAATGAGAATAAATATTTGCAAAATACACGAAGCAAGAAACGTGTTGACTAAAATTGGAATGCATAGTACAATTTACATAGTACAAAATTGGAATGCATAGTAAAATTGGAATGCATAGTCCTAAAAGAATTTATCTTGACAACTTTTGTTTGGGTCCCGTTTATCAAAAGTGATGTGATGATGAAGTGACATGAAGTGATGAAATGTGAAGTGAAGTGACGAAATGATAGTGTTGTTGTGTTTAAGTTGGTTTGATGTGTACTTTATTTCGTATGCTATTGAAATCAGAGAGTGAGGTATTGATGTCGAAATTTATTAATTTTTGGATAATATTTCAGGTGAAGTTACTCAGTATGAAGGATTTAATTATCTGAGAAAATTTACGATCTTTATGTCCAGGAGTCCACATGATGAATTTATCTTCCAAAGAAATGAAAGGATTGTTTGCCTCGAAAGTAAATCAGTTTCAAGGAACATCATGAACAAATAGGAGATCGTGGATCATGAAGATTTTTAATATATGCATTATTTATAGTAGTAACCATGAAGTAATCGAATGGTAGACAGTGTTCCAACCATACTTATTTGAAATTTTAAGCCATGTACCAATCACGCAGCCACACTATCCACCATTTAATTTGCATTGTTTCCAGCAATTTCAAAGAATTATTTACTTGAATTTGTTGTCAACTTTCATTTGTGACTTTCGTGCCTTTTACATCGCTTGATACCATCTAAGCGTACATTCCATTCCACTTTTTTTAGACACAAATGTTGCCCGACACTAACCTCACGAAGCAGAAGCTATTCGCAATAATGCAGAGCGGTTCCCGAGATTGCTGTTTTCCTAAAAGTTTGAGGTTTGTATCGTTGACATTGGCACTATGCTTTTTTTTGCCCGGGCAGTCATGTTCAATTTTGCTTCTTCACTTTGAGATCACTACGGAAAGGCATGCTTCTTTGTTACCTCGAAAATCTTCCAAAAATATCGTCACTTATTTGTTAACTATTTCTTGTACACTCCGTTATCTTGGCACAAAGCTTATTTTATCCTATGAGAATTTCAGTCTGATGCTGTACAGCGATTCGTGTAAAGTGGGAAGCTACAGGCCTCCCTTACAAACACAAACTTAATGGGGAACGCATGGAGATTTTTATCACTTGCTGGATTTATAGTGGTTCCCATGAACTATTCAAGTGTTACACAACGTAGTGACCATACCTATAAGAAATGTCTGTGATGCAGCAATCACGCAGACAAGCTATTCACTATGGCATTATGTTTCCAGCAACTTCGAATTTTTTTCTTTTTGAGTTTGTGCCAACTTTCTTTAGCGACTTTCATCTCACATGGGTAGTAACATCTTTACGCCAATATAGCTCTTTCAATTCCATTACTTTTACTGCAGGCATGTAAATTGCCTGACACTAATCTCACAAAACATCAACTGATTAAAAAAAGCAGAGCGATTTCCGAGATGCCAGTTTTCCTAGGAGTTTGACGTTCATTTCGTTGAAGTTGGCATTACGATTTTTACTTCTCTTATTATCCATATTGCATTTCCTCTGTCCACTTTTACATAAATATCATCATCATTGTAAATTAGTGATAGGATTCACATCAGACTTTCCACACAAACTTTCGATTCAGCTGGCATAGTCATCGAGGTTACTAACTTTAGATTCTGTCATTGGTATCTGAGCCCTTTTTACAGAACCTCCAAATGGAACACGTACATGTCGCCAAGTCTAATTCGGCGTGCTGAGAAGCACATCCGTGATATTATAAACAGCCGGTTCTAAGCTTTATCTCACAATGCAACCGTGTCTCCTCAATTAGTCAACGGATTCCAGCATATAACGCTGTGGCAAAGATCTCATTTATGTCATTCGGTATAGTAAAGGATGCTGGTGAATATGCAGCGCAATGTTATTGTATGAAGAAGTGCATTTCAATGCATGCAGGTACAATACTGAAAATGAAGAAAGTACTTCCGCTGCCATAAATGTAATTCATTTCATACGTATGATTCCTGGATTTCTGGAAGTCTGGAAACCATATTCAGTCTGCCTGGAAAATTTCGAGAATACATTTCCACTTATTCAAAGTTATGTTATTAAACTAGCGCTCTACGAATTACGGAATATTCAACCGGCAAAATATAATTAAGTTTTGTTCGAATTTACTTGAGCAGCAAGTATGGAGTCAGGAAGCGAGATATCTAATATGACGGACGTCCTCGTAGAATCTTAACATCCCCAAGATATGATATACAACATTACACTCATAGATCATTTAACCCCCAAAAGAGTGCGGATGTTTTTATTCTTTCTTTTCCATCACCTATTTTGAACTACGCCCGAAGGATCAATTGTAATTGTTGCTCATTACATTACAGTTTTCATAACGGTTTTTCTTTTCTATATCGTAATAAATCATTGTGTGAGATTGTGACGCAAGTTATCTTCATTTTCTTTGGTTATTGACGCTTTTTTGATCAAATCAAAAAATGTTTGTTGTGAAGCTGTCTCAAATACTAATTAGTTATTTTTCCCTTGAAAAATAATACAGATTGCTTGTAATGTGCTTTAATGTTCTGCTAGTTTAAAGCTATATCTTCCTTCACTAAATTTTGATATCATTTGAAAATAAATCAAAAGTACTCAAGTTTACGTTATTGTTTTTGAAAAATATACAGTTTTTCTGGTTTAAAATTTGGTTTTACTATTTTGGTACGTAGTATTTATTGTGACATCACAGAATAATACAACTTCATACAATAATTTAATCAATGTAGTTGATGTTATCCGTGTTTTGGAGTTCTTTATTATCTTATAAATAATGTGCAAATTATTTCAAGATTATGCCTTATTCGCGATATTTGAATTACGGAGCTTCAACTTTAGCTATTATCCTTCTTTTGAACTTGTAAAAAAAAACTGTAATTACATATCCGCTCCATCCACATTACTTATACGGTGCATAAACTACATAAAAATATCTGAATTCATTGCAAATTAAATTAATTTTGCGAAATAAAATAAACTTAGGGGTCGGAGTATAAAGCAAACTTCGGTGAAATGTATGACATTCACATATTGCTTTTCAAAAAAGAAAATTCCGCTAGAACGTGTAAAATTCGAGTGAACTTAAAGACGAAAGACATTTACTAGGATTGTTCCAGTAATCTCGGTAAGTTCCCTTGTGCTTTACATCTTAAGATAAAATCATACAAATTTACTATTCGTTCTGTTATTTGATGAAATACGAGCTGACAGTTGCATTTCTTCTCCCTCTTCTCCCTCTTCTTCTTCTTCTTCTTCTTCCTCCTCCTTGTTATTTAAAACACTATTGCGAAATAAAGTGTTACTAAAATAATACATTTTCTCAAACTCACTTTATGCATCCGTAATTGATAGTGTCAAAAACGGAATTAACCAGTGGTTGTCATGTGTGTTTGGAACTCAAAACGTTGACAAAAATATTTCATGTAATAATTCTGGATATTTCAGCATAAATGAGTTCATTGAGATATTACAGAAACATCTTTCATATTATTATATTTCATCTTAAATATCATTACAAATTAATTATTTATGCTTATTATTCATTAATAATTATTAGTTAAATCTTACGAAATGTTGAACCGCGGAACAGTTTACTAAAAAATGTAACAATTTCATGTGTCTTTCAAAATCTACAGCAACAGGATTCGGAACTAGTATTCTGAGAATAGCTCCCAAACATCATAGGTGTAGAGATGTCTTATATAATTTGCCTTTAACTTATGTTTTTCCATTTTGTATCACATGTCAATCTCTGAAAACGTGATTAAAATTGCATTTTGGTAGTAGACGTAAATAACAATCGTTTGAGGGAAACACTCTTATTGTGAACGTAAAATACGAAATTTCATGATGGATAGTAACATTTAGATGGAAAATCAAAATATTATGTTTCCTCTCGTAGCGGCAACATATTTTATTACTGTCACTGAGACGAATAACTAAACATGTTGATTCAATGAATAATCTTATTGCTTAATTTACGTCATATACTGTATAGCATGCTCCTTTCTAATTAAGAAGATATTGAATATTGCATTAAAACTAAAACCATATGAAAAAATTCATTGAATCCTTGCTTTTTGGTTCTAAAACCCGAAGTGTCGAACTCTTGTGCAGTGTCGGGCATTAGTGCATTTACTGATGCATTTATTGGAGGTTCTTGTATATTTTGGAGAGAAGAAAAGATAGAATCGACATGGATTAATCGATGTGATTTGTAGTAATGTTTTAGAGTGGAAGAATATCGTTTTAAGATGTCTTTGGTAAGTGAATATGCACGCAATTTTAATGCGACTTTCTTTAATTTGTATGAACAATTACTTAGGATTTGTATGCAAAGGATCTACTGCATACCAATTCTACTTTTAACTTCCAATATATAATCAAGACAAAACACGTACAAATAAGCATCGTAATCGTCTATAAAAAGAGTTGTGAGTTTTAATTTATTGATCTACTGCATAATTGAAATGGTTTTATTGAATAACTGAACAAAATATATCACATGTGTTCGTGTGGACTCCATATCCAGCCCTATGTCTCTTTCCTCTTACGAAAATATGACAGTGAAGATAAGTTAATATGTTCGAAAACGACCTATGCTTATTCCTCGTTGAACTTTTAAGTAGCGACTTCTTTTTCAAATCTTTATCATTTTAATGGCTTCATTTCCAAATGTAAAATGACCAAAAGGATAACATTGGTAGAACGCCAGAAATTTATAAATCATTGATTCTTTAACAAATGTAATTCTGAAATTAGTAATTGAGGGAAGTTTAGAGTGATTTATTTACTCGTTATATCTCTGACTTCATTACAAATACACTATAGAACATTTTTTTCTAAATTTTGTTGAGAATAATCTTACATCAATGGCTATTTAGAAAGTATAATAGTACAAAAACCTATATTTTCACTCTACCAAAGCAGCGGATACTCAGCAAGTAATAAATAAAACAATTGTCAAAAAGTAATTCAAATTAAATTATCCACACTAATTTTAGATTCAATAAAGGAGTAGACTCGCATATGTGTAGAGAATTTAACATCAAGACTTGTAGTTCTACCGTTGTAGAGGTTGTTTAGACAAAGTGAACAAACTGTGTACCGATATGTTTTACATAAGTTGACTTCATGTATATTATAAATTTTTAAAGAAATTTAAGATTGAAATTTTGTATGGAAGTGATAATACAGCTGTCCTGATGAAGATGCTGATCGGTGTTGAAACGTTGGCAATTTACAGTGAATGTTAATAAAGTGTTTAGTGAATTGATTGTTTATTAATTATGACAGCATAACCCAATTACATAATTACAAAGAAGACAATCAACAATTAGATAATTTTAATAAAGTGGTAATATAAGAAGCAAATTATCATTTAAAAGCATATTAAATTTTTAAAAGCATCAGCGAGATTTTCAACGAGTTAAACGTAATATTGTAACATATTAACGTACAGGGTCTGGTATAATGATATACACTTTTATAAACTACAATAAAAAGAACAACATAGATCTTAGTCAACATTTCCTTTTACATCGTTCAAAGTTTGCCATTTACCATAACACACTAAGCCTTCAACTAGTATTGAAGATCATATCGTACAGATGTTTACCTACATCGATATTCTCGGGTGTCCGTAAGCTGCGAGGTCTATCACGCTATTTCCGTTTTAAAGCTGTACCGATATATAAGAAATTGTGTACCTATAACAAAATGGTTTTCTGATGACCACCTGTAGTTACACAGAAGAAAATGTACGAGTAACCTATGTGGTTTTCTTGTTCGAAACTGACCATGGAAGCACCATTTTTGAAGTAAGTTTTTGCACTAACATAAGATGTTCACCACTCCACACCATGCTGGCAACTAAATGGTTGTGCTACTTAAGGTCATTCGACGCCCTCACCTTCTCTAAATACAGTTGAGATAGGGTAATTCATTCTGCCACACCCGTACTTTTGGTGTACGGTGCACTCGTACCATTTTTTTCTTCGAACTTTTAGCTACGAACTTGTATTACGTAATATAAAATGTTTTAATATAACTCAATTTTCAATATTTTAGTTACGAATTGATTAATAAAATTTCTAAGAATATGATCTCAAGAGACAAAATCTTGTATCACAAAATTTTTCATCTTAATTTTTAAATTTCCATTAAAACTACATATGTATTTTACGTAAGTTTCAGTAACAACTTTTTTCTAAACGCTTCAAATAATCTGAGCACCCTCAGAATTACTGAGCCATATTTCTCAATTCTAAATTCATTATTTCAAATGCTACGCATATTTTAGTCAGTAGGCGTCCTTGATTGATCACCATTTCCACACTGTTGTATTTACCGACTCGTATCTCTAAATTTCGTCCGTTATCGGGTCCATTAACAGGGGTGGTATTTAGCAAAAATAAATTACTAAGTTTCAAGCTTAAATCTTGGATTTCAAATTATATTTGAACCACCTTAACGTACAAATGTAAACAAAAATCATTGAAAACTTTGAAGTTGCAAGAGAAATAATATCTTTGATGAAACAAAACCGTTTGAAATTTTGATTGAATAGTTTAAACGAATGCAGAACAAGTAATGCATATTAATATGAATTGCGTAGTAATATGTATTATCAATTAAATGTATATGTCAGTATTTAGCAAAGTGATTTAAGTTAAAAAAACAAAGCGCTTTTAAACATTTTTCGGACATTTATGAAATTAGAAAGGAAAATGTTAAGATTTACCGCTTTTCAGACTTATGTCATAACATATAAATAAATAAATTGTCAAAAAAAGCTGTTACAGACTGCTTATCACCACATGGAGGACAAATTAATTTCTCCGGAACATGGAAGAAAGACAACTCTCCGGAAGGAAGCAAGATACCATCCCATATCAAGGGCCCTAATGTACTTAACCGTGCCAGCGTTGAGTACATATAATTCTATTCTCATATGAATAATAAAAAACATGAATAGCATGCTGGAAAATAGTTTTGAAATTTTATTATTTACTTTGAAAGTGATGTAATAATGTAAAAGATGAATTGAAGTATTTATTATTTAAAAGAATAATTTAAAAAATAAACATTTGATAGAAAATAAGAGTCTATTTTAACTTTTATTCAAATCAATGAATTGCAGAAGCAAAGGTGCAGTAGGTATCACTTTACCGTAGACGTTAAGAGATACAATTTAATAATATATTTTGTCTTTGGGAAGGGAATTATACAGAACGATTCCCGATTGATATGACCCCTTTTGATAAAAAGTGGTTGACACTCCAGGACGAAGAATATTATTCCTGTTGTGAGTATTGTGTTCGTAAACAACACTGTTTCGTATGAAACTGTAATATGCGTACCACTAAGTCATATTTGCCGCGGTCGCAACAGCTGTCGGGGCAGCTCGGGCCGCCCCGGCCGATGTCGTGCCGGACGCACGCAAGTGAAACAAGCGAAAGAGGAGCCCCTCCTTCCCCAACAGGCGGCCGGCGCAGCAACTCGCCGCGCATGGCCACCGCCACCGCCGCCATCAAGCTGGTGGGAAAACCGCCACCGCCGCCTCCAGAACGGCGGGTATATGTAGGGCNGTCACTACAGCCTACAAGCCTCATCTACAACGACGACTACTCAGCATTCGACCCAGGAAAACTCTAACGGAACTACGGAACATTGGATCGCCCGGACTCTTCGATAACGACTTTGCTACGCCTCTGGTATCAACTGCAGTCCGTTTGGCCCGGACATAATTGTTCGCTGTAACAATTACGGAAATAAAAACCCGTTGTTGAGTTTTATTTTGTCTTGTTGATTCTTTCCCTAACGGGACACAACAAGTTAACTGGCGACGAGGATAAAAGTACTGGTACTAAAATGGAGCAGCTAGGGCAAGTGTTAGCCACGATGCAGCAATAACAGCAGCAATACCAGCAACAACAGCAGAACAACAGCAGACCGTGCAACAACAGCAGCAGAAGCAGTGGGAACAACAGCAGACCGTACTGCAGCAACAACAGCAGAAGCAATGGGAAGTAATCACGGCAGCACTAACAGCATTGAAGCGGGAAACTCCTTCACTTCCGAGTCTGCCTCCGTTCGAGCAATTCTGCGAAACAACGGAGCAGTGGAAAGAATATAGTCTTAAGTTGGACCAACACTTCGTTTGCCACGGAGTAAGGACGAGACTCGTAAAAGAGCGTTCCTACTTGCTAACGTAGGGAATACCACGTGCGCTCTGCTCAGAAAACTCAGCCCAGAGATGGATCACACACAAATAGCATACGGCGAACTCAAAAACAGGCTAGACAGGCATTACGGTCAGCAACTACATGTCGTAGCAGCGAGATTTAAATTTTTTTCATGTCGTTTGAAAATTGGCCAAACGCACGCTGAGTGGATTACGGAGCTCAGAGGAATTGCAAAGCAATGCAAATTCACGTGTAACTCGGCGAGCTGTCAAGCTACATACGCAGAATCTCTAATTCGAGATGTAGTAGTGATGTTTACGCCGGAAGAGAAAATCAGACTAGAAGCGCTGCGTCACAGCGACCCCAGTCTGGAAGAGATTCAAAGGTTAGCCTCAACGTTTGAAGTGACCAAATCAACTGCGGCGCAAATGACGGCAAAGATAGAAACTTTCAACATTCAAGCTTCTACAACCAAGGGAATGGGGGTTCAACCAGCTGCGTCTCGTGGACAAACGTCCGGCGGAAACCGGGCTAGCGGTAAAAGTTACGTACGTAACAAGCTGCCATCGTGCAGAAACTGCTTTCGTTCTCACGAACGCAGTAACTGCCGTTTCCTTAGGTCGGTATGCCGGAAGTGCGGGAAGAAGGGGCATATCGCCGAAGTGTGTCGCAGCAAACGTACGTCAATCGCGGAGCCTATGGAAGTGGCAACGGTAGAATCCCGCCCTATTAACGCGGTAGTAACTCCTACTCATGAGAAGAAGATAGTAGTCAACCTCAGAATTGGAGAATTGCAATTCCCGTTTCAATTGGACACTGGAGCCGGAGCCACACTCATCAACCTCAGCAGTTATAAGGCACTAGGTTCCACGCCTTACAAGCCATGCAATAAAAGATTGCATGCGTATCACAAGCAAGAGATTAGAATAAAAGGAGAAATTATAGTTCCAGTGGCGTACAAGTCAGTTAACGCCGAATTACTAATGGTCGTGGTCGATAGATTCGACACTAATAACATATTAGGTCTGGATAGTTTCCAGAAATTGGGATTCTCTATTCATGACATCAACGCAATTAGCTCGAGGGCCGACGAAGCGAGCACCCAAGCTAGCAAACTGTTGGAGCAGTTCATAGGAAAAGAATCGACTAGAGCAGGGATGGCAACAGCAACCCGTCGTCGGTATTACATGGGTATGCGAAGGGTAAGTCATTTCAGCCACCTTGCTTAGGAATAGATGACCGGACGCGCAGTGGTGGGGGATCGCCAGCGCTTCTTATTGCAATAACAACCGTGCAGTTTGTTTCGTGTTCATGCCACAAAAGCGCGAAAGTATCTCTAGTAAATTCACTTGCAAGGCATTTGTCTGAGATATTGTAAATAATTTTATATTTATTGACTATTTTGAATTGAGTATCTAACGATAATTGAAGAGTCTTAAAAAATATTTAAAAAAACACTCTCAAACGCCTTCCAGATATTAAACTGTTCATTTAAAACGGACAATTAGAGACGTTCATTCCGATGCTTCCCTAACTGTGAATAGTGATCAATTAGTTTTCTGGAGTTTTCATACAAAAGGTGATCGCTGGCTTAAAAATGAAGCGTCCAAATGACACCCGTATTGAACGTAATATAGTCCCTCACTAACACTTCTTCCGAGTATAATGTTAATCAGTCTGTAATATCAGTTTGACTCATTTGCTCTGCTTAAGGAATAGCTCTGTTTCCGAGTTTCAAATCCTGCTTTATATCCAAACGGTGGGAAGTGCGGTGGCACTCAAGTATCTAGGCCCCACCTTCTACGCTGCACGCAGTTGCCCGTAGCATTCGTCGAAGGGCAAATCACTGCCCACCTCTGTACTAGAAGGATGTTATAGCTCACGGGACGAGGGATGAGGCGTATTGATTATTTTTCCATCCACTAGAAATGGGGGTGGCTAGTCCCTGAGGTAGGAAACCTATAAAGAATGTGGCAGCCAGACCAATGAAATAATTATTCTTCAAAAAACAAGAGAGATTACTACTTCACTAAACAAAAATTTAATCACTCACAAAAAAATAACAAAACAAAACGAAATTTTTTTTCTTGTATGAACATAATGACATTTCCCTTTCTTACTGAGATTTTTGAATGGTTCATCTCTGGATGGATGGAAGCTTACGTCGGTCGTGTCTAAACAATCCCCGCGACGAAGAAATGAGTGATACTTTGATTGGTACTACCGTACCTCCGGCAGGTTCCGCATGTCTTCAGCTCCAATACGCCCCACAGACCGCCAAGATTTTCTGCGATGCGACCCTGTCGCTGATCCAGTTGGAGATGCTTATCTCTTCTCTCCGCTCGTCCTGTTAACGCGACGTTCACCCCTCCTATTTCACCGACTTGCCACCACCTTCAACGGCCTTTCTTCTCTGCACCGTGCTCGTTGGTCGATGTTAGTGGAGCGGCAAATCTGCCATCGAACAAGTGACGTCGCGCACCTTCAATATTTACTTTCTCTAATACGTAATGTATAGAAAGTTTTGTAATCCTGAAAAAATTAGAAAGCGATATTTCGACGAAAATATCCGTTTTGGTTATCTCTGATTCAGAAAAAGTGGTTTATGGCTTAACGTCCATCCGTCTGTCCGTCCGTCCGTCCGTCCGTCTGTGCGCAGCAGTTCTGAGTAAACAGATGAATCAATTTAATTCATATTTTGTATTTACGGTAGAATTTATTTGTTGTCGATGCATCAAAATTGAAATCGATTGACACGAGGTTTTAAAATTTAAAAGTTAGATTAAAACTTGAAACATTTGATGTACAAATGTGTATTATTTTCGCAAAATGCCGCACTGGCAACGAGTTGAAATTTGCCATTTTTGGCAGTAAATACCTTTTATGTTTTAAGTCTTAGAGCCAATGCCTAGAAATTAGGCCAATTACCGGAAACCATAGAAAACTTGACAGAAATAGCTCAGAAAAGGGTGGTTGCGGAACTTAATCGAAGCAAATGACGCTGATATGACCTTTTAAAGTTCGCAAAAAACTGTTTTTTATTTAAAACATTAATATTTACGATTTCTGAAGATCTACAGAGCTATAACCACGGAAAACGTTATGTTTTGAGAAGTATTTCACCCTACTGAGTGACATCCGAATCGGTGACAGATTTTCACTTCGATGACTCATATGGCTGAGATGAACCCTCTGCGACAAAAAGAACCGCAGTTCGATACTTGGATACGACAATCTAGACCCTGTTCCCTCCGAAATGATTCACGACATATCTAGAGAGTAAAACCAGTAAAAATTCTGCCACAGTCCTTAATTTCTGAAATTTTAGATTTAGTTTTCATTAAAGGGTGAAAAGCTGTGGAAATGTTTAGTCGGATGTCCTGATTGAATGTCATATTCGTCTGCGTTGATCAAAGACAGAAACTTGATATTTTGACGGGATATTGCATTTGTATAGTATAAATTCAGTAAGAAAGAACTTTCGAAAGTTAATTTTGAATGAGTGATAAAGGGTAAAATGTATTTTATTGTGTTTTCGCCATTTCGTGCATACCTTACGAACTAACTAACTAACTTACTTACTAATTAGTAGAAATTAGTTCAAATTGTACTGTGTTTGATTTTTTTTGGAGGATGAAAAGAGAGAGGTTATATTTTTCAGAACCTTTTGTTTTGTGGAATAAGTAACGTGGTAGATAAATTAATTTTACTAAAGTTTTATGAATTGTCGCCGTGTAAATATTTGGTTCACGAGTTTTATGAAATAATGTGTGTTTTCAGAGGAATAACTAGATTTTTTTCTAAACTAATTCTTCCTAAATTTAAAAATCCTGAAGAGAAGATATTTATATCAAATAGTGTAATGGTATAATGGACTTATTTAATTTAATTTTTGTTGTTGTTGTGCCAAATTTGTTGTGATTCAATTTCTCTATGAAAAAACGGCAAGGATTTTAGTGTCTCATTATATGTAATTGGAAGAAGGAAGAAGAATTGTAAATTCTTGTTGAAGGTTAGTAATTTTGGATTGCAAGGAGAGCTTGCCATAAAATGGATTTGTTGTAAATTTGTCTTGATGACGCAATTAGTTATTACAATTAAAGTTGCTTAAGTTGGTCCCAGTTCTAGGAACTTCCGCATAAAATAAAATTTAGTTTGATTCTTTCCCTATGCATGCAGTCGTTAGGAGCTCTTTTTTATTTTGCAGCGACGGATACTGTCTGCTATCAGCTGGTATGGGATCTCACGTGAAGTGGGTAAGGGGTAGCCCACGGAGGTGCCAAAGTGGGGTAGGACCACCGATATGTTACGGAGGGGTGTATTGAGGGGCATAACTTTGACATATATTAAGCATTTTTGAAGTTGATGAAAAATTTAAAAAAAAACACACACACATAAAAGTCACTCACAAATTGGACGAAACAGTTTTTGTCTCCAGTTGTCCTCAGCCACGAAGAAAATGAAACAGCTCTTCTCTCTTTGGCTTACGTTTGATGAAAGGAGAGAAAAGGAGAAGGGAATCTTGGATTTGAATTTTGAAGAGTTTTGAAAAATTTACAGTCTATTTAAACCACGATGAGTAGAGGTTTCTAGAGACCAGATGAAACCTAATTCACGTGTGTTTACATGTATGGATTGGGAATGTACGGGAAGAGTTTCCAAATCCTCATCTTTAAAACATTCATGATTTTTTTAAATTATGCAATTTAGCGTGGGAGGGGACAGGAGGAGAAGAAATTAATTTATCATAAGAAGCTCTGTGATTGTTCATCCTGATGTTGAGAGGAGTAATTGTTTCTTCTACATAAAAACTTTTTCAGAATTTGCAACGTAGAAGGTAAAAGCGATTTCTGGTATTCGCTGGATTGTCGAATTTTGAGTGTGAATTAGGTGAGAGGGCTAGTGAAGGACGTAGAAGAGTCAATGATATTGCATGCTTGCATCTAGGTTTTTCATAACGTTTTATGCAATGAAATTTGTGGGTCGTATGCTGTGAGAAAGTCAGAGGGGTGAGGCTGAATCCTTTGTTGTTACTAATTAACTTTTTGAGATTAGGGGGTTGTTTATATACAATTAGAGGGTGTGTGTTGAAGTGGGATTTTGTGGAGGGGTTTGGGTCTATGGTTTCATACAAGACATTGAGAAATTTAATTTTGACATGGGAAAAGATTGTACATAATGCAGTGGACTGAAAATATTGTGTGTTAATGGCTTTAGAAACTAGTACATAATTTGATCTAGGATATAAAATTCTTAATGTTAAATACATTAGAGGTCGTTTAGTGTGGGTGTCATATAGTTTGGTAAGGTATTGAGGGAGATCTGCAGAATTATTTCAGGAAGGCAACTTTATGCCCACGGATCGAAATTAATGTATTATGTATTGGTAGGTTTTATATGTACTTAAGTTTGGAAGGTATTGAACTCAGGAAGTAATGTTGATATCCAGGAAATTTATTGATTTGTGGGAGATATTCCAGGTGAATGTTACAGAGTTCGTCTACGTGACAGAGGAACGCGATTGCCGAAACCGTTTTGTCTAATAAGTGAGTGGCTTTTATGTGTTTTATTTTCTATTTCATTAACCTTAAAACTTTTTAATTTACAGAAGACTGTTATTTTTAAGATTTTCACTGTATGTATATTACACATAAAACCCAAATTCGACTATGGACGAAAAAAAAACAACCAAAACTAGTTCTGGCAGATGCGTTTTCGCCAGAACTACTTTTGAACGTTTTCAAAATTACCAATACTAGTTTTGGACTTTCAGTTTCGTTATTATTAGAATTAGTTTTTTGCGTTTTCAAAATGATCTCTACTATTTCTGACAAAAGTGAATCGTCCAAAACTAGTTGTGTTCGCTTTCTCCGTCCAATTCCCGTATTCGGGAAGGACAGAGAGTACCGCCATTATAGAATATGAGAAGTGACAACTTAACGCGGACGTCATGTCATTCCTAAGCATAAGGAATTCTTGGGCCAAGCGAGGATATAATATGCAATTTCTATTAGCGGTACGCAGGCGTTAGTGTACGATAGCAGAAGGGAAGGGGGTGAGATAGGAACCATAAGGATGGAGTAACTTAGATTCTTTTTAATAAGCCGAGCAATTAATGCGACTAGACGTTTTTATTAATTACTAGCTGATTGCCCGGTATTCCACGGGATTCAGCTTAGACCAATATTTCTTTAGGAAAAAGTAAATCATATCCTGTATGTTATACATTCAAAATAATTTTAATTGCTGTTACAAGAAATGTTAAGCATCCAATTTTACGAATTCATCATAATGGAAATTTAATACAAAACTTGATTAAATAGGAGTGTTAGAGGCATTTAACCCCCGTACGTACTAAACGCCACGGCATCATGTCACCGTTTATCTTAAAGGCCCCAATAACCTATGGGTTAAACCCCCCTTCTCGAATAAATATTTTTACATGATCCTCCCTTCCCACGCCACCCAAGGGGGTCTAGGACGAGTTACTCCCCTCCCCTTCCAACCCCAATGACGGATCAGCTCTGGCATAATATCGTGTCTCTATTTATAGCAACAACGAACGTCTAGCCCATACGATATGTTTAATTAAAATAATCAACTTAATACTATGTATCCAATGCAATTTTCATTTTTTAAATTTCAAAATTAGTTTTCAATTATTTTTACACATAAACCCATTTCCTCCCAAACTCCAAGGGGTGCTAGTGGTGACATTCTTCCATGAGGGCTGAATTCACACTTAAACAAAATCAGGATGTCACTATCAACTCAGCGACGCCGAATACTTTCGACTCGTCACTGATATCTGTTATGTCCGCTAATTTTTTCATGACATATCCTTTCCTTGGGATATGGGATTTATACGGGCTAATTGCGGACATTGGCGTTTTTAGGAATATTAATACTAATTTCACTGACTCCGTACTCTTTGGTCTGCACACTAATATCACTCATTTTCGTTTTTTATCTTTTGGTTAATTTCATCTTCTACCCAAAGGGGGCGAATTTCCTCGTAATTCCTTCTCCTCTGCGTCTGAAAAGTTAATGTATTCAACACCAATATCGCTCATTGTATATTATTTTGACCTGTACCACGTTCCCACCCCTACCCAGAGATGCTAGAGGTATATTATATCCAACATGAACTGATTGTCAACTTACGAAGCATCGAGTGCGTACTTATCCAATTCAACGGCACCATAAATTATGGTTTCCAATTTAATCAGTTTTTCTCAGTATTTTTACAATTTACACCCTTCCTACCCTTTCCCTAGGGGTTTCAGGGATGTCTTACCCCCGTAATGCGTGTTGATAGTCAGTCATCTGTGTCTCACGTTTGCTTGAAATTGGTCCAGGCACTCTAGAGTTATGGTGGGATACTCGTACATATATAAAACAATCGAACCCTCAATTCACCCACTTAGGGATAAATTTTCGTAAAATTCTTTCTTAGTGGATGTCTACACCCTATGAGGAACCCTACCTGTCAAATTTCAAGTTTGTGGGCTTTGTAGTTCCTGAGGTTTCATGTTGAGCCAATGAGTGGTATATCACTTTATTGTATATACTAGCTGAGTCCCCGCTGCTTTTCTCACGTGAATTTTGTAAAATGTCTGTGTTGTATCTCCCCAACAGGTTAATAACAAAAAGTAAATAAATAAAATTTATTAAGAAAAAAACCCAGTAACTAACATAAATAATCTTGAACATATCTCTGACCACTACTGCTGGTCGTGAATCCCGACGCGGCTGCTTCGCCTTATGCCTGCTCGTGATTAAGTCACTCCCGGCTTCGGGAGTACATGCGGAGCCCAACGTACCGGGTGGGCGTCTCAGGCCTGCGGTACTCCGTGTTATCCGGGGCTAGCTGGCGACCGCATGGACGGCGGTGCTGAGCGAGGTCGGCAGTGGTGGCTCATCCCTTATTGGCCCGCAATGGGGCCTGACCGCTGCTGCACGCTTCACGTGCCTGCTTCCGTAACTTGTGTGGTGTCAATCACCGCACTGCAACTTTATTCTCCCTCACATTCCCACTTCGTAAAGTACTTTCATACAGGATATTCGCGATTTTTTCGTGTCACGCTTTTCACAACCCCAACTTTTAAGGATGTCGTGCACCTTATATATTTTGAAAGGTATACAATGTCATTGGATATACGATCTCAGAGTACACAAATACATTGGACTCTACCCAAATATCGGTTTTTAACGTTATTTTTACGTCTCGCCCTACCCATCCACATATCTAATGCTACAGTGCCGCTATGTGATCTCAACTTGAATTTAACGGCATTGGTATTTTAAACATCTCATAAACCCTTTAACTATGTATCCGATGCAATTTTCATTTTTTATATTTCAAAATAAGTTATTCCTGTTTACAATTAATATGGAAGTACTTCTACGCTTATAACTCTAATCATGTTTAGTTGTTTCTATGGTTGTTTCGTAGTGTGGCTTTCTGTCACACTCGCCGAATACTCTTTCTGATTTCAATTCAACTGTAGTCAAAATTATTCGCTTGCTTTGGTTTTTCGTAGTTTTATTTTTTTTATAGTTTTATTTATCTTGCAGGACTTGAGATGTGCATTTCATCTGTTATTACACGTTTGAATAAGTACTTTATATGGTTCTATGAATCCAAATACGACAGCCATTGCATTATACTTAGAATGCAGACCGCATATGAAAATGCGTCCAATCCTATTTTCACCACTCTTAATATTAATGTCAGCGGGAGTCTGTACGGTGCCTCGAAAGTTGTGCACCAAGTTTGGCCTTTGAACTCTTTGAGACACGAGGCGGAACCATGGATTACAACGCAAGACTTGCTGATTGCCGAGAGATATTGGCTTACGTCGGATGGCAGTATCTTCTTTTCTTCAGATGATTTCTCCATTTTTTTTCTTGCAAGGGAACGACGTACATGACATTGGTCTCCAACACGGGGTTCAAGAACCGTACAATCTCTCAAGCGTATGGTTAAGTAACTACACTATTTGCGAGTATGAAAACGTAACTGACGCTCATTTAAAAGCCGTAGAAATGTTATTACAAAAACCATCGGATTACCTGATGAGAATATAGTAAAGTACCCTACATGGTTCACTGGAAGTCATGTCATAGATCAAAGTGGTATTATGGCGCTGGCAAAAGAAATTGTCACGCGATTTTCCTCCTGGGCAACTGGAAATTGGAGAGTGCTGGGAATCGTGTTTCGGCAGCCTCGAGGAAGACTGTTAATTTTCCCCATATGACACCTATGAAGATGGAACTGGAACAAATGGAAATGAATTTAGTGCTGTGGGTACATCCGTTTATCAACGAAGACTGTTCAGAAGTATTCAATGACGAAGTAGAACAAGAATATTTGGTGAAGAATGAGAATGGAAACTCGACGACGCAGTGGGGGAATGGGACAGCAGGAGCCGTAGATTTTACGAACGAAAATGCTACAGAGTGGTGGATAGGTGAGTTCTGCCATTTATATACAATACTTCCAATGAACAGAAACGTAAAACCTCTAACTCTTTTGCTCCTCCAGGGACTTCACTAATCGCAAAGTGTCTCTTTAATGCCTCAACGGAAACGAGTATTCTAATACAAATCTTATTTATCTGTGACATGATTTTAACAATTGATAATATAAATTATGTAAAATAATATTTAATAATTATATTATCATGTTAAATCATTAAATAATGCTTATTAAATTATATTATCACGTTACAAATATTATTATTTCGTACTATATATCCCTCCTTATAGAGTACTACAATAGAGGTCTGTTTCAGGAGCTTAATACACCTAAAAAATCTGATTTTTGCAACATATTTTCAAATTTATATATGAGACATAATGAATACAATAAAAATATTTTAAGAAAGAAATTGACAAATTTCATCAAATAATTTAAGATATATTTATTCTCTAAATGTGAATGTACTTTGTCATATTTAGCCTCAGTCAGATTTGAAGGAAGACTTTTGCAAAAATGAAGAAAATTTGGTTCAATTCTCCTTATAATAAATATAAATTTATTTATTATTATATTTTCTTTATTATCAACTACAATTGTTATTATAATTATTATATTATTATTATAGTAGTATACTAATAAACATTTATCTTCAAATATTCAATTGATTATGTTGCCAACTATGTAATACTTTGAGTAGTATGAAAAACACCAGAATATTTAATTTAATAAATATGTATACAGAGNGAAAAACACCAGAATATTTAATTTAATAAATATGTATACAGAGATGAGGTTGCAAAAAGTATGTAACAGCATCATTGACTGTGCGCAAATAAATAGTACGTAAAACTATGTACTATGTAAGAATTTAAATTTTTGTAGTACTTACTATACTTATTAAGAAACTGATATAAAAATGATCGAACTTTATCAAACTTTCTTTATGGATGTGGTATCACAAAAGATAAATAATACACTTAACAACATTATGTAAATTCTGGAACTAAAATCCTTGGCGGTACCTTTGCAGTAATGAAAAACAATAGGAATTTTTACCAATAATAATTTTATCCTTTTTGCCAAAAGATTCACAAGTCTGTGTTGGCGTGTTTTGGAAAATGATTTTTTAAGTAGTATTTTTGAAATTTTTATCTAATAATGTACGTTGATGAACAAAATATAGAATATTTATAATAAGCCATTATATAACGAATCATGAACATTCAAATTTTTTTACGCATGTAAAAGTATAATGATTCATTTTCATATATTTCCTACATTATTTCCCGTTTACTGCACACCTAGATTTCATTTTAGTAAGAAACAGTCGTGGAGTAATTTGCGAGAAATAAGTTTCTTGTGTTCCATCTTAGTCTTGTATCAAAGTTAACAGACAAAACAGTTAAAGCGAATTCTGATATGTTTGAGATTTTATACCGAATATAGAAATAATAATGTATAAAAATACTATGAAATTAAAAGTGTGAAACACGACACGAACTCCTTTACATGTTCGGTATTTTGCAGGTCGAGTTTCGAACCTTGTTTCATCCATTGGCGTGACCGGAATCTCTTTTGCGAGTGGCGAAGTGGGACGCCTGCCGCAGCCACCAGTTTTTCATCAAGGCAATCCCAACCTCCTCCCCAACTTATACACAAGAAACTTCATCCAATCCGTGGCATCGTTGAACGTGAGTGGGCAAGTGGGCACAGCCGCCCACACCCAAGCAACGTCCCTCTTCCTGCGAATGCCTCCCAAATCAACTTCTTGGGACGCGTTGTGCACTCTGGTGCCGACGCTCTTACAACTCAACATAGCGGGCTATCCATTCGTGATGCCGGACGTCATCGGTGGAAGTGCGGATTTGGATAAGGAACTTTACATTCGATGGACACAAGCTACCACATTTATCCCTGCAATGAAGTTCTCAACTATGCCGTGGAAATATGACGTAGAGGTGAGAACTCACTTATTGGTGATATTACGGTATTAATTAAATCATCAAATATACAAGTTCGATAAAAAAAGTTACAGGCAAAGTTAAGTTCCGTAAAATCTTTAGTGATATATATGGATCTCGTCCCTGTCCAGTCCAATTTATAGAATAATATTGCAAATAATCGTTTATTAATCACGTTGTATGTATGTAGTTTAACAAAGGGAAGACTTATTGTATATATACAGTAGACGTCCCAAAAAAGAGTGGGCACCGGGTTGCATAAATGTTCATAAATGAACGTTTTTAATATTTGAAAATCCTTTTTTTTCTTAATACAGATTTTAAAATTCCTTTCATTCATGACTACATTCACGCAATATCCATGATTTCTTTTTCTCTTCCAAAAATCCCTGGCACTGCCCACTTCCGCATCGGCAAAGTAGGCCCCCTCTCTCCCAGAATACGTAACAGTTACACTCTTCATTAATATTTCGATCTCTCTCTGAGTTGATAGTTGTATTTTGTTTTATTGTATATGTGTGACCATCCAACATCTAAAAGAACTTGTAAACTGAGCGATGTATTTTCAACTAAGATAAATAAATAAAAAGAAGTAGTACTTTACTTGCATGCTGCGTGATACCCACGTTGGTCAACTGTGTCCATCCCCATCTTACAACAACTTCTAGCAAGTAAATAAGTGTCCTGTCTATCATTTTATTCTCACAGACCTTTTCGATGAAATGATAAATTAAAATAATTACTTGATGTTAAATACTTAACCCTCAATATTAATGTATATTGGTCGTTATCGTCAACAAAATATTATCATTATTATGTATGTTAATTTGATTATCTTATCAATTTCAGACTGTGAATATAATTTGAAAATTTATTGATCTGAATTCTCACTACGCGTATACTATTCTCACTGTAATGAAAGAATCCACGGAAACTGGCACACCAGTCAACCCGCCAATTTGGTGGTTAACTCCGATTGATGAAATCGCTCATAAAATCGATGATGGTAAATATTAAATTTTAGTTAAAGGAAGTATTCTAGTAGATTTATAAACTTCAATATTTTCTAGCTCTAAAACCTCTTCTTTCAAATACTGTTTTTCAGAGTATCTTTTGTCGACTAAATTTCTTGTGGCTCCAGTAGTAAGTGAAGAGGCTACAACGCGGGATATATATCTTCCCCCATGTTTATGGTATGATATGATGAGTAAAAAGAATATTAGTGGACCCACGTGGCTAAAGAATTATCTTGTTCCTCTTGGAGATTGCAAGAACACCAAACAATCTTAATGTTGATTGTGACTTGATCCCGCTCCACCCCGCGCTGATTGGCCACCGCCTTCGGCCAATCAGAATGAATCCCCCTTACCAAACTTAAATAACCGAGGAGTGACTCATTCGACCCCGCAGAGTAGGACAGCGACAGATCTGTACGACTCTGACGTTGCCCTGAAGAAGGCCACAGAATGATGCCCGAAACGTTTGTAGTTAGTTCTAATGAGACGCAGTTTGTCACAGAGAAACAAGTTTATATTGAAGCCATAACGTTAACAAAATATTCCCGTAACAAAACCATAACGATAACAGCTACCTCCAATTTGTTTCATGAAGCCCATTTGATTTTGCTCTTCTGACTTCAGTGATAAATCACGAGTGACATCGTTTACTGCATCGTGAAATCTCAAATAATTTGTTACTAAGGCGTTTACAGCATTTATCTTTCACCTGATTGTATTGAACCTTTTTGTTAGAAGTCTAGTTTTTATTTCACTTTCTTTCACTGTATCTTTATGCTATCTAGAGCAGGGCTTCTTAAACTGTGGGTCGCGACCCCCCGGGGGGTCGCGAGACTACTGAAAGGGGGTCGCAAAGATCTGATACTTTTCAATCATTATAAATAAAATTTTAAAATTAGTATACACACTACGTACAAATATAAATACAAATAAAAATCATACAAAATACTATTGTAGTTTTATTATAACTATTTTTTGAAAAAAGTGGCAATGCAAAACTGTTATGTAGGGCCTATAAATGAAAATATGGAAGTAGCATTTAAAATAATAAATACAACGCGCTCCTCGATTTTCAACTGAACGTTCGACATTGATGTCTGGCCGCCGGCGTCAGTGTTTGCAAGATAACTTAGTGATTATAAGTACCCAGACGCCGCGTCGCCTTACAGCTTACACATACAATACGGAAGCATAATCAAGCTAGGCTAGGCGAATCGGCATATTATTTTTATAAAAGAATAATAAAAAAAATTAAATGAAAGCTTCTTTTTCGGCGTCTTTGTGATACGGTGCCTTTGTGCGCTGCACACTTTGAACACGCCATGCGTCGGGGTTGATCTGATCGTAATTTGTTGTCATTGCACTGGTAAAGATTCGAGTGTAGTTATTTTTCTGTTTGTACTTCAGTTTGGACTCAGCTTTGTCTTCGTAGTGACATGTGTGTATTTACTGTGTAATTTTCAGTTGGTGTTTTTAATTATTACGTTAAAGTTCAACTACATTTTGTTTAATTATTTATTATTATTTAACCATCATGGATAAATGGCTAACCAAAATTCCAACTAATAAGTCTGCCACGCCGTCACAACCAAGTTGCAGTGCTTCAAATCCGACTTCTAGCAAAACAAAAAAAAGAAAATATGAAGAATCATATTTGCAGTATGGCTTCACATGCTCTTCTCACAACAATGAAGAACAACCAGTGTGCTTAATTTGCAAAGAAGTTTTGGCTGCAGAAAGCATGAAACCGTCAAAACTGCAACGACATTTGAATACTAAACATGCAACGTTATCAAAAAAGCCAATAGAATATTTTGAGCGTCTTTTGCAAACATCAAATAAAGAAAAGAACACTTTGGAGAAGTATGTTACTTTGAATGATAAATATCTATTGGCATCGTATGAAGTTTCGTATTTGATAGCAAAAACGAAAAAGCCTTTTACTATTGGAGAGCAACTTTTACTACCTGCAGCTATAAGAATGTCTGAAATTGTTCATGGAAAACAGTATGCTGCTGAAATTAGTAAAATTCCATTATCAAATGACACTGTGTCCAAAAGAATTTCAGACATTAGCAATGATCAATTTCAACAGCTTCTTATGAGGCTTAAAGACAGCTCAAAGTTTGCAATACAACTGGACGAGTCGACAGACATTTCAAAAATGGCACAGTTGTTACTTTTTGTAAGATATATTTATGAGGGAAGCATTCATGAAGATATACTGTTTTGTCGTCCTCTGGAAGGTCATACTCGTGGAAAAGATATATATAAAAAAGTAAATGAGTTTTTTGAAAAAGAAGGATTAAATTGGAAAAATTGTGTTGGTGTGTGCACGGACGGTGCTGCAGCAATGACCGGACAAGATCTTGGTTTTACAGCATTTGTTAAAGCTGGAAATGATCATATTACATTTACACATTGTATGATTCACCGAGAGGCACTTGTTGTTAAAAAAATTGCACCAGAATTAAACACTGTGTTTTTTGATGCAGTCAAAATCATTAACTTTATTAAAAGTCGAGCACTTAATAGTCGATTGTTTAAAAATTTGTGCATTGATATGGATTCGGATTATACAAGTTTATTGCTACATGCTGAAGTTAGGTGGCTATCAAGAGGTCGAAGTTTGAAACGATTATTAACTTTAAAAGATGAAGTTCTTATATTTCTAACAGAGCAAAATTCTAATTTGGCCGATTATTTTCACGATAATTTATGGCTTCTCAAGATATGCTATTTGGCAGATATTTTTGATAAAATCAATGATATGAATTTATCAATGCAGGGAGTCTGCGTTAATATGTTTATGTTAAAAAATAAACTTGAGGCCTTTGTTAAAAAAATTCTTATATGGAAGAACAGAGTGGAAAGTGGATCGCTCGAAATGTTTCCATTTACTGACGAGTATATAATTAGTAACAATATTTCAAAAAAAGATACTCCTATAACAAAAATTATAGTTAATCATTTGAAGGATATGGAAGTTTACATGCATAGGTATTTTCCCAATGATATCGATACACAACAATGGATTTGCAATCCATTTTCAATTGAAATGGAAGAAATTAATTTTTTAAACTTAAAAGCACAAGAAGAATTTGCCGAATTAACAAGTGATACTACCTTGCGACTCAGATTTTCTCAAGTGCCTGTGCATGAATTTTGGATAGAAATCAAATCAGAATATCCCCTACTATCGGAAATGGCAATGAACAAATTACTGCCATTTTGTACAACATATTTATGTGAATCAGCCTTTTCCACATTAACTTACATAAAATCAAAATACCGTTCAACTTTAATAAACGTTGAAAATTTATTACGATCTGCACTAACTCAAATTGAGCCTAGATTTAATTATTTGTGTAAAAATAAACAATCACATCCGTCACATTAATATTGTTTGATGTTAATAATATGTTTTTATTAAAAAAATTGTTACAAAAGTTTATTTTTTCTATTGAAAAAATATATATATAGTTTTATGTCATTCTATTTATTGTGTTTTATTACGACCGATATCCCATCAACGTTTCCAATTATATATATGTGAAATGAATGGGTACGTATTCTTTAATCCTTATTTTATTTACATTGTAAAATAGTGCGATATTACATCTACATCTACGGTTAATATATATTTCATTATATGGAGGAGGGGGTCGTTTAAAATTTCCTAAGCTTGAAGGGGGTCGCTATATAAAAAAGTTTAAGAAGCCCTGATCTAGAGGGTGAGGCACTAAAAACTTAGTTGTTGAATAAACATAAACAAATTAATTGTTTGGAGATAACAGTAAGCAGTAGGTGCGCCGACAATATTAAAAAATGTGCAGAACATATGAAATATTCTACCAAGGGATTTCAATTTTTTATTAGAGATTAGAAGTCCTTGTACCGACTTGAACTAACGTGATGGTTTGTTCTTTCCAGGTTGACATATATACCTGCGATGCCTCATCGCATACAGGATGGCACATCATTCCAATCCTCGCTACTTACATAGTTTTTATTTTGTTAGTATAAGAAAAGAGGGAGTAAAAAATGATTTTTAATACTTAATTCTCTTCTTTCTTTTGGTTTCTGCACCCCATTAATACATTTTCTTGCAACATTCGTCTTTACGAAAGAAAAGAAAAATTTCCCTTCATTTTAATGTTTCCCCATCAACAAGAACAAGTGCTCCTGCGATCAAATTCCAATTAAATCACGTTCTTATCAATACAATTTCCTAGTTCATGAATGTACTTTTATATCTAGTTCTTGGTTCATAAGAAGATAGGTTTCGTGGTGGTTATTGCATAATCATTAATGAACATACAATAATCCATCACGAAACAGTTGTGAAACATGAAACTAGTGAAACAATCGTGCTCTGAATTGTAAGTAAACTTATTTTAAAGTAGCTGATTACCCGGTGTTGCCCGGAATTTTTTTTTTTACTTTTTAGACCAACAAACCCACTCTCAGGACGAAATTTTGCTTCCGAGGCAAGACAAAGGCGCCATCGCGGCTGCACCATTTCAATATAACGCTTTTAAAATCTGTACCATGCGTCTAAATTTTACGATTTAAAGATGTTTCTAGTCTTTCTTAAATCCACCAAACAAAAAAATATATACAATTTATTGATAATTGATTTTTTCCTTCCTAAATTATGCTCTTAAATTTACGTATTTTAAAACTCCTACTTTTAATAACGTTTTTTCAATAATGTAGATGAAACTTTGTAGATAGACATAAGCTGTCGCGGTCTTTTGTTGTAGAAATCTTTGAGGCGAACAATATTATCATTTATAGTTATCACCTATCTCTAACCGTTTAGGTGGCGTAAGCCAATACACCTCTTTTTTCCGATTTCGTAAAGTTCCTTAAATCAAAACGGTACAGATCGAGACATTTTCTGGAGATCCCTGTATCACACAATGTATAACAGAAACAAGAAATACTTCTCGAACATATGCAAAAGATGAAGAAACTTTGTCTTTTATTTTAAATGGTGTAAGTAATGTAGTAACTGCAGAGACCGTCCAATTACTATCAAAATCATTAAAGACAGAAAACTACCAAGTTAAGATGGTGTAGATATTTCCATAGAAGAGGTTATGGTCAATCTCTTGTATAATTTAAACTTTCCTACTGACCAGTTTATCGAATTCAATTGAGTCGAGATAAATGTCTAAAATGAATATGTTGCTCGTTTAATACCATAGAATTACTTTTTTCTTGTTCGGAAAGTTTTTCGTGGTTTTTAGTAAAGAATAGTTAACAATGAAATAAAAATTTAAAAACAAGGAAAAAATGTTTTTACATTTATTTTTTAAGAGTATTTAATTTAAATAATTACTGTTTCAAAATCATAAATGATTGTATCGAATATTTTTGATGTTTTCATTCTTTTGGTTTCTTTCTTTAATCTCTTTCAACGTGCGGTCCGGTAGTTTTGCTGAATCAGTACTAATAGTGGACAGATATGGGTATATTTCAGCAACAGTATATCTTTCATCTGCGCAAACAAGTGATAAAAGTTTAAAGCATTATCATGATTACTCTTTTGCATTCTTAAGGTGACAATTCTCGATGCAGTTTATTTGTCAACTAATTTGACATACATTTTTAACTTACAATTTCCGAGTACCTATTCGCGGAGGAGTGTTTGCAACGTCAACAGCCAGGTGAAAATTGCAACGGATCGGGACTCGAACCCGGAACCTTCTACTCTGGCCGCAGGTGTACTATCCACTGCACCTCCCGCCTCGACTCCCAAGCCCGTACGCAACGTCCGCCCACGACTCCGGGTTACCGGGCTTAAGAACTATCAGCATTGGAGCCGCCTGTGGTCACTTATCCCTTGAAGCGGGATGTGACCCAGGTTCACCGGATCAGACCAGATGGAGGTTGCGTAAGGACTAGGGAGTCGAGGTGGGTGGTGCAGTGGGTAGCACACCTGCGGGCTGAGTAGGATGTCCCGAGTTCGAATCCCGATCCGTCGCAATTTTCACCTTGCTGTTGACGTTGTAATTTGACTTAAAGTTTGTCGAAATGTGAATCATACATTCAACTCTCAAACTTCACCCGCACACCATGAAACTTACTGTTCAAACAGGTGCATCAAGTCATGTTTGATTTCAAATCGTGTACGTACATTTCCACACCTTACTTGCCTCAGCATACTCCAGCACAAACATTTGATAGTTTTCCTTTCCGCAATTTTCATTTTTTGTTATTTTAATTATTGACTGTTACGGTTCCAGTGACAATGTCAATTTGGTTTTCATTTTCTATCAATATATTAACAGTAGTCAAGATTCTTCGTACAACGCAGTCGCACGGCCGCACGCAGAACACCCGATATTTCATTTCCGCTGAGAACGTGTCAGCGAGGGACCTGTGCAATATCAGTAATATGCCCTAGTGGCGTGGTTTTGGACGGAGGCTTAATGGGATTGGTCCCTCCTCCAGAACGTTAAATTTTGAACAAACAAAGAAATCTCTCCAACGAGCCGAGAACCTAGCGAAGAAACCGGCAGCGCAAGGGGGATCTTGCACTCCGGCGCGTGGGTCGTCACCCATGCGCCGTATAACTGTTTTTTGTATTAGTAAATGATGCATTTTTGCTCTGTATACTATCATTTCCATTCAGACTGTTTTGGTTACTGTATTCACAATTTGTTTTATTTGTACTATTGGGTAACTTTCAGATAACTTTAGGTACAACTGTAACCAATGAGGTTTAGTTATTATTAAATACTATTAAATTTGGTTTCTTGTCCTGGTTCACATTTCATAACTAGTCGAACCGTCTACTCATAGTTGTGGAAGTTACATCCACAGGCCAAGCGAGTGAGCTCCGTAGATGAACAAAGAATTAATTAAATCATCCCAGGTTGATCGGTGGATAAGTGTAGCATGGGTATAGTTGATAGAGTTGCCGCAACGTTATTTAAAATAAGAAGGGGGTATGTAACATGACTACTTGGCAAGGAGTGTTTTGAAGTCATTGAATTAAAAACATACATCCTTTTGAAATAATCATTTGATGGTTATCAAAATAATTTCCATCTGCTGATTAATTGACTTCATCAAATCACAACATTGGTTCATTTCTAGGGTCTTGAAGATAATTGTGATCAATAACATTTTTCATAAACGCAAAATCTGTCTTGCATAGCACGGTGTTGCATATAACAGAAAATTACACTATCCTTGGCTGTTGATATTCTAAATTGACGCATGAAAAAGAATTGATTGGACCATTGTTTAATAAATAATTTATTACGTCAGTACAAAAAGTTATCATAACTAAGATGTCTTTAAAGTTTTCAAATAATTTGAACATAAAGACAAGAAATAAGCAAAAAACTTCTGAAATAAAAGGTTAAACAGTAAATATTACAATTTACAAGAGTATACAAAAATTCAACGAGTAATTTACATTAAATAAATACATTTATTATGGAGTTTCAACTGATTGTGGCTAAAATTAGTCTTTTATTTTTCAATAACATCCTCAATGATATAAATAAATAACAATTACAATTTTGTACTTCCCGCTTGATACACAATTTCTCATACGTCAACACATGATCAAACTAATTTATTTAAATAAATTAAAAAATATATATATTTAACGCAGAAATTTGTCTTTTATATTCAATACTATTCGTCTCATATTCATATTACTGCACGTAAACATTACTCTCCAATTTACAACTGCTACTTATTTGTCTATCATCCTTATTATGTAACAACTATACTAATTAATCTGGACAATAAAACGACTAAGTAAAATCGCTCACTTTGATCCACGGTCATATTCATAACTTGCAAGGATTTGCTTGCAAGTTCGGTTGCAATAAAATTATTTATTTGTGAATTACTTCATTTTACAAAAGTTTTGGTATTGAATTTCTTTTATCAGTAGCTTTATTCTCGACATAACCTTAAAAGACATACGACTTTTCAAGCCGTAGAAATACAGTATTGGTCAATCGCGTTCAACCATAGAAGCTGTAGTGTTGCTCCCTGGTGAAGCATTTTTACTTTCTATTCTCAATACCAATTACATATCGGTCGAAACCATCCACATTTTTGACATTCACCTTTTGTCAAAAGTTTTGCAATTTATTTTTTATTATCTTCATTAAATTTTGGAAAATATATTTTCGCAAAGGATTACAAAAAAGTATCTCAACAAAAAAATTATACTCGAAAGTCTGGATGTTTTTGTCAACACGTCAGGGTCACAATAGATTGTCGCACTTGCATTTGTCTCTTAAATTAGCATTCGGAATTCATTTCTTTCATAATTTTCTTTAAAATGCTAAAGATGGCGAAACGGACTAAACTGTTTGAAAAGATTTATCACTCATGACTTTACATAAATTAAACAAAATTTGTCTTGAAGATTCACAGGAATGGGTTTTTTCATGGACAAGACATTTGTCCGTCTAATGGTGCAAATAAATGCAATAGAAATGGTTCAATTAATATTTAAAAAAATCAAATAAACAACATAGTCTTATAAATATGCAAAAAAGTTGACTCATATTAGAGTATCCTTTCATATAAAAGAGTATCAATCGAAAAACTTGTTTTGACACGTATAAAATGTACATTTGTATCCTTGCTTACAAAAGATACTAGGTTTATACATTTATGTGGTTTAAGTTCATATATTCGTTAAATTAAATTCCAAAAGCTTCGTCAACTAAATTAAAGTTGTATCATTGTTTCTGAATACATAAAAATAGTCTTATTATGTTTTAACAATGTATTATGTATCACGGTAAAATATAATATTGTTTGTATAATATTGTAACCTAAAATGACATTTGCACAATAAAACAAATGGAATGAAACTGCGGAGAAATTGAACATTGTTCATTGATTTGTTCCGTGATTGACGCGCATTTTCGTGTTTTGCAGGAATTTGTATATTCCACACTAATACTGATGGCGTCAAGCAATGAGTATTGCTTAGCACCCTCAATACATTGGAGTTTGCATATTTCACCTAGGTCTAACTTGATATCAAGTAACCTGTGAAATATTTGCTACAAACGACAGTATCGATCGAGATCAGTCAGTCCGTGTGACGATCCTCTTGATTTATTCGAAACCGCACGACCGTCACTGCACAAGGATCCCGATGTGACAGGTTCATCTACTCTTATCATCCTTGTTATTATTCCAAATGGGGAAGAACGCCTCGATGGGTAAGATGGGGTCTTCCGTCGCCATGGTGATGCGCCGCGCCTCGAACCCTGCAGAAGCGGGTGTCTTGAAGAAACCGCCGCTGAAGGCAGCCGCTGATGTGAGGTCGGCGATGCGCTGAGATGTGCTTCGAGTACCCTCATCGTCGTCCTTCGACGGTGCCGCCTTTTCGAACTGCGCTGAAGATGGCGAAGCGGTAGAAGTGGTTGAGCGGTGACGATGGGGTGATACCCCATTGGACACAGAAGGCGAGGACTCTGTGTCTTGTTCTGGTTCATCAACCTGCGGACAATGATAATTATCAACATTATCAACGTAATCATGTTGTATTGAATAAAAATGGAGACGGGGTCGGGAATCGAACCCGGGTTTTGCAGTTTTGCGCGTAGGCGCGCCACACTACGCTATCCCTTTTTCCTCCTGATCCCTTCTACCATTGTTGACTCACGGACCTTACATGTGATATCATTCGAAATACTTACTTGTTTGAGACATTTACGAAATTTTTGTATGTTTATCAGAATCAATTTGAAAAGAAAGTATTGAATTATCACTTTTTAGCTAGCAGTTTATGTCACATGATTTAAATTTATCCTCTAGGACAATTTTTGGGCGTGAGAATAATAATTCGAATACTTCATCATTGTACATAGTTACTTTTGTAGTCAATGTATAGTATTTTAATAAAATATCTGAACTGACCAGGTGACATTGCTTTCAAACATTGAAAAGTAACGTTTTGCACATTTTTGTGTTTCTTTTAGAAAGATACTAGGTAGGAACCACAAGTATGCGTCTATAGAAAAATTTGACCGATTACAAAGAACTGGAGTACAGAATAGTTCCTGATGCGCAGACGGGTTTCCCAGAAGATGATAGAATGAAAGTGCACATGTTAATAACAATAATATGATGTTCCCTATACCATCACACCACATATGCGAGTCATACGACAAAGTTTGATGGTATCCACCTTCAAAGAACGTCGATGACATCAAGAGAACAGTGGTGACCCTATCTCTTTAAGTGGAGCTTACGCATCGACAGGGTCCCAACCAACAAATAGATATCGTGGGTTACTCCTTAGCAACTTGTGGAAACTTGGAGTCCTCTTCCATGGCCTTTTCTCCTGGAATAAGTAAAACACCTGTGCCCCCGAATTTCCCCTACCTGACACACCTTTCTCAAAGTTCTATAAAAAGTGTGATGTACGACCCACTCTCGTCATGTTCATTCACTTTCACCTTCCAAGAAACATTACGCTCTATATAAACTTATTTCTGACTATTCACCTAACAATGGTCTGAAGGGAACCACAGAACGTTGTTGCAAATTCAGCTTTTAATATTTGGACGCGGTGTTATATAAGAAACCCCAATTCACACTACTCTAATCGCGGAAACCTTCACTGTCTCATGTTTTTTCTCTTTCACCCAAGACACATTTTACTGTCTGCGATTTATTTTACCTCCTTTATCGTCGTTTATATTTATCATATATAACTTGACATATTAAAATCGAGAGAATTTAAAGAATTCAGTGGATAGTCATGAATAACACACAAATATGGTCACTGGATTGTATTTGCAAATTTATACTCCACATTTACAAATTCTGGAGAAACTTCAAGCATTTAATGGGATAAATTAAAGTTTGTCTGGGAATGTATATTTTTGTTAATGTGCAATGACAATACAATTCAGTGAACACTAAGTCGTTTCATACAGTTTTCTGTGATATTAATTCTTTGTCCCGATTTTATTTCATGAATCGCTTTATGATTACCTTCTTGAGCACAGTGGAGGCTTCGATGACGTTCTCCTCCGGCTTCGGAGCCAAGACGAGTGGCGGTCGCACTGCGGTGCCGGAGGCAACAGAAGCAGAGGGTGGAGGCGTCACCACGGCGTGTGCTGTATGCGACGCAGCATCATCGATGTCTCCATGCGTCTCATCCAAATGATTGTCCTGGAAAAGTTACTCATCTTGATAATAATCCTGCTCTACTGTATTAAGTATAAACTAGGACATTACACAGAAATCTAGCAAGTGTGCTTGTAACGTGTGAAGATATAGGTCCTTTTCTTTCGTCTTTTAAATTGGACGAAAAAGAAATCAAAACACATGTTAGGAGAATTGTAATAGACGAGTTGCTAACTAGTGACCTGGTGGAGTTGTTGATTGATACACAAGTCTATCCCGAATCTCAAGGTCTTGGTTTGAACCACTAGTTATTTTCATCATGAGATACCTCCAAGGGAGGAAACAAGAAACCAACGAAGTGTTAAGGGGAAACACTAGCAGTCTCACTTTCTTCATCTTAATTATGTTTATTTCTGAGTAAAATAGTCCCAACGTGACTGATTCGGTAAAGTAGACTCACCTAAAAACCAAGTTGCTTGTGTCCGTAGAAACTGTAAAATAATATGCAGTCAATGAGATCGAATTTTCTATGTATGTGTTGTAGAGCAAACTCTGGTATCAGGTCATCTTTAAGAGAGAGATACTGTATCAAATATCCGTATCCTCTTCCTATTCGCTGCCTTACCAAATTAAAGAGTTTTTCACAGGAATAAAGACCACGAGGGTACTCTTGTTGCTTAGAGCATACTGATGGTTTTCACAACAACAAAATATGAAGAGAACATTATTGATAATTGTGATAAATTCCGTAATACAACACTTCATCCCTTGGTTGGGACTTTCTTCAGGTGCAACAAATAAGTATTGCTTTATCCAAAACCCGATAGTGGGAGAGAGTAAAAATAATTTCTCTGTTGCAACTGAAGTCCAATTAGGTAACAACACATTTTGGACAAGGTGCACATTACAACCTCAAATTTTGTTGCATCAATTGAATAATTATTTATGAAATTTGTAATTCAATTTTGTTTAATTGAATAGTACTTTTGTTATGTTATGTTAAATAAGTCCGTTTGACATTTTTATAAACAGATATTTCAGGCCATTTTTTGAGAAATATATTCATCTTTTAAAATATCATTTAGATGTCGGTAGAATTTATAAATATTTGATCTGCGAGGCTCAAAGGTTTGGCGACTGCTAGAGTTTGCTCTTCGAGAGTCCTAATGTTATCTTCACACAAAATTAATTTAAATCAATCAGAATGAATGTGAATCTAACTCTCCACGATTCGGTTTAGTGCTCTACCACTCAAATACTATACGCCCATTCTCAGTTCGCGTCTCCACATCCACTCGAATGAACTTCAATACTACTTGATTCAAGGTCCTACGTGATTTGGCTTGTCAGAATCTTTTTCCATCAGTCGTGAATTAACAAAGGTATACTGTGGTATTATTAATAATGTAATTTTTCGTTTGTTTGAGAGAGTATCGATTGTATCGGTTTGAGGGAGTATGATTCGAATTGTATCGGTTTGATTGAGCCGTTGAGAAGCCATGGAGATCGCGAATAAGATTGTTAGATTCAGATTAATTCTGATATATATATATATATATATATATATATATATATATATATATATATATATATATATATATATA
>NNCF01129408.1:407667-424043 GCA_002313205.1 Laupala kohalensis
GAGGATATGGACGTCGTACGGCTGAAAATACGCCCTTAGGTCTGACGAAGGGTTTCGGTGTGACGCCAGAGGAAGGCGCAGAAGCTGCAGAAGTACCTTCTGCTGATGGAGCAGCGCCGCTCTGGGATGGTTGCTCTGATGTGGAGCGGTAACGACTATAGTACTTGCCGGTGCCCGGGCGGTAACGGCTCGTGTTAGCCTTCGATCTAAACAAAAGAATACAATTATTACATAAACAAAAAATGGTTCCTCAAAACAAGACACTGACTCATTAACTTCGTTTAACTGACATTTTTTTATAGAGAGTTTGTTTCATTCTTCCCACTTCCACTGAATTTAAGTTACTAATAGCGAAAAGCGGACACTTTCATAACGGACATTGACAACGGAATTTTATTCGAGAAGACTCTCTATAACGGACAGCATAGTGATAATATAGCTCCATTCTTTGAAACATCTTCCCCCACATAGCTCTCCCACGTATTTTGACGGAATACTTGATGGAGGTAAAACAATCAAATATCAAGATTTCAAATTAGTCTTTGGAAAAAACGAACATAACTGATATTGACAATCCACCAATTAACATAGAGAAAGCATTGAAACAAATAAATCCATAGGTTGCTTTACAATGAAATTTTTATTTGTTAGGTCAATTCTGTTAAACGTAGAGTAAACAAGACGACCAAAGAGTGAATTACAAAAGCAAGAACATTATTTTGTGTTTCTAGGAACTACATACACTGGGTAATGTTTCTGCCGAACGCGATTGATACAGTCACGAGTAATTTTGAATTTTAATACACCATCTTTACCAAACGTTTCAGGATATTGTCCAATTTGTAGCAGAATAAAAATGCTAACAGGATGTATATGTATAATTTCGGTTTTAATGGCCTAGACATCGGTGAGCCCTAAAGCCCCAATTAAAAAGAATTGCTCATGATAAAGTATCGTGTGTTATATTTTTCCAAGAATACTAAGTAATATCGGAAAGAAAAACATTTTGAACGTACTTTTCCGTGCTGACTTCCGCCGGAGTTGTGGTAGGTGGCGCAGTAGTGGTAGAAGATCTATATCTGGAGCCACCATACCTTCCAGGAGTCTTCTCCTTACTAGGTGTGAATCGGCTTCGGAAAGATGATTCTGTCGTCGTGAGAGGTTGTGCTTCCTCCTTGTGATTGGTGGTTTCCTCCTCTGGGCGCTTGTATTGATATGTCCCTCTGTGTCTCGATGGGTATCGCACTCTTTGGGGAGCTACAGAAACAGCGGGACCTGAAGGTGGAGCCACGCTGGAAGTATCGAGACGCATTCGTGTCGATTCGTAGTTGCCTCGTAGAGCCTCGAATGGATCTTCGGTCGTGGTGGTAGTCGATGTGGTAGTGGGAGCCGGTGTGCGATTCAGTCTTTCCCGGTAGTCTCGAACGCTGAATCTTGGTCGAGTTGAATTGTATCGTAATCTCGGTCGAAGACGAGATAATGTGGTAACGGTGGCCGAAACTTCTTCCGTTGCATGGGGCACATCTCCTTCAGGTATTGGAGTAATTGTGGTGGAAGTGGTAGTTAGAGGAGGTGGGGTTGTGGTGGTTGTCGTGGTGGAAGTGGTAGTGGATGAAGTGGTTGGAGGTTCCGTCGTGGTTGTGGTGCTTGTGGTGGAGGGAGTCGTTGAAGTTGTGGGTAAGGGTGTGGTAAATTCCTCTTCCGCTTCGTACTCATCGTGATGATTCACTGGTTCAGGAGCTGATTCTTCCACCACTTCGTTGTGGTGAGAAATCACTGCCTCCACCTGCGAGGAAAGAACCAGAGACATCGAATGAGTATTTGCGTGCACTGTTTTATTGTTGAGTTTGTATTAAATGCATTCAACATCCATATCCAATAAAGGAGGTATTAAAGCTAGGTGGTTTTCATCAATATTTTAATTATCACAAGAATGTCTTTAAAAATGCTTGCAAAAAACTTTTTTTTTTATGTTCGCTCTGTACATTTTTTTTTGAACATACATTTTATTATGGACATACTTTAGTGGGAGTATTATTTTAGTGATGATGTCAAAAGATAGTATGAATAATTACGTCTTGGAGTACTACTTAATCCATTACGAGTGTGTTTATGGAAAATTTATACATGAAAGAATACAACAAGCTTTCCCAAAAGAAATACAAAATAATTCAATCGGAATATGATTCTCGATATTTTCCTTTAAAATATACAAGTTAATCTTGATATATACCAAAGAACTAAATTTTTAAATAAAATAGGTAAATATATAAATTGTTAGACAAAAATATGTGTTAAAACTGTGATATTGCACACAATACTTAATTTCTGTAAACGTCGCGTTCAGCACGATACTTCAGGTAACTGCAAGAGTTGTTTTCTTAGAGATGTCTGAGGTTAATTAACTAGGTCAACTTCATATTACATCCTGACAATATCGAATCTTTTTTGACCTACACAAATATTTTTTGCACGTCAAACTCAAAGATGCAAGTTCGATTCCTGCTCGGGGCTCTCAAAGTAGTTGAAAAGTTTACATGTCCTTTCTGCTCTTGGAATGCTTTGCGGATCGAGGCGTATGCTACATTATCAATAATAATAAAATTATTGTCAAAAGACCAGTCACAAACTGTTTATAACCAGGTGGAAGACAATAAATTAATATACTCTCCGGAAGGAAGCAAGAGATCATTCCATCAATTCCGATCAAGGGACAGTGGTTATTATTGCTGCGTCCCCCTAATTTCAGGATAAAGGTTTGTCCATGAGTAAACCTAAATTATTTTCGCTCCCAGAGAATGAAATATTAACATTTCCAATGAATAGGCTGGAACGATTTGTGGTGTTAATTTTGCTAAGTGGATATTTGTTTGTGTTAATTTTGAGGTTATTGCATTTTGACCCTGAGTTAATTTTGACCACGAGTTCTTCATTTAGTAAATTAACTGTTGCATTTACGTATTGGGGAGAGAGACATGTAAATCTGAAAATCATCAGCTCCTATGTGATAGCGCGATAGATACACGCGAGCATAAATTTTAAATGTTAATAATAATAAATTTATTGTAAAAAAACAGTACAAACTGCGTATGACCACGTGGAGGACAATAAACTAATTTACTCTCCGGAAGCAAGCAAGGGACCATCCCATCAATTCCGATCAAGGGCCCTAAGGCAGAGGCGGATTCAAAAATTTCAGAAAAAGTTCCTAGATAAGATAAAAAGTTTGCTGCGAGTTATAATACTAATAGAACGTCAATATGTTTGTAATATATTTTATATTTATATATTGTAATATATAAATTAATATTGTAAATTAATATAAATAATATAAATTAATATTGTAATATATAATAATTGTAATATATTTTATATGTAATATATGTTATAGCTTCAAAGGACGAAATTAACACTTAATTAAGAAAAAAACAAATGAGAAGTTGAGATTTGGAAAGAACAAGAAAGATAAAATATAAACTATTGAAAATAGTGCAATCCGCTGCTTAGTCTAAGTTTTTGGTACAAACAGCAACCGGCTGTTAATGAATGTCTTCCAGACGGGTGACTCTGAGGAAAGAATTTCCGTTCAAGACGCAATCAGAGGTCCACACATTGTGAAGTCCATATTGCGACATGGCTGCTTTTACAATACCGTGACGGACAGCAGTCAAGTCTTCCGTGATTTTTTCACGCTGTCCCTTTAGTTTTATTTTGTTTCGAAACACCTCTGCCCGCACTAGGTAATTGGTGACTTTAACAATAACTGACCTGTATTTGCTATCAACACATGAACCAGCTCTGTGTGAGCGTTCGATATCATGCAACTGAATATCGGGTATCACATTTTTTATGACACGTAAAACAACACTGTCACAATCTCCTTCGGCTTTTGCAATAATCCTAAACACACTAATATTGTTAAGGCGCGAGTTTGGTTCGAGGCCATCAAATCCATTCGACATCTTATTTGCAAGGTTTTTATGACATCGTCTTTTTCTTTAATTTCACTTTTGCAGTGCTGCAACCAGAGAGGCTTGAATTAAGTTCGTTCCACTGGCACTGCAGCCTTATGGGTGGAGTTATTCATTCTGTTGGTTATGATTATTGATATTTATTGCCAAGTTGAACAATAAAATATAACTCTATTGGTGCACTGCGATTCATATATACTTAATACAACGTGACACATTCCACAACGTCTTTTCCCCGCCATTGTTAGCACTTAAACCGAGAGCCGATGTTACTCCATCACAGGCTCAGTCAGTCAGATCATTGCTTTTAAATCTTAACTATCAAAATAACTCTAAATTCGAGATTAATTATTACAATAGTATTGATGAGACTTCCGCCCCTACGCCAGAGTCTAGAGCCTATACATAAAATCGAGACATAATAAAAAATAAGGAAAACCGATGACAAAACCCAGACCAAGATGGGCAACATTTAGAGAGAGAAACATAATTGCGATTGAAGGAGGGAACCGTTATCTACAGGATTATACCATAACGAGAATATTCCGCACCTGCTCTGAGGCAGACTCCATCATGTCGGGTGCCTCTGTAGCTGCGGCAGCGGTTGGGTGTTGGGCAGACGGCAGACGAGCGTATTTGTCTTTGCCCCGGTTTCGCCCTCCCGCATAGTTGGGCAAACGACGCGGCCGAGGTGTCGTGGTTGGCGGCGCAGCTGTTGCCGATGGCTGCTCCTCGTAGTGTACAGACTGTGAACACGCGATCAATGGATAAGAATGAAAACATCTTTTACTCCATTTCTTAATACAGTTAATACTCCACAATCACAACCTTCAATATTTTCAAATAAGTAAATAAAACTACACGATGCTACAAACCTACTGCAAACAAACAATCTACAATAAACCAATAATCGGCTTAAAAATTAGTCAGAAGAATGACATGAAAGAGGTACATTAACATTTCATTCAGCGTCGACAAACGTAATTTATTACGGTTGTTGATTATTTATGGAACAAAAAAATAGTTTTATTAATGACCAATCGTACTGCTCTTGTCATATTTATTTTTTGATCAGAAATTCTTTTTAATTCGTGTTACATTAATGATATTTGCTTAAACTACGGATATTTTCGTGGCTTTGCTGATGTACGCCTGCAATGTATTCACTTTTACTACTGTCTCCTGTTAGATAATAAACTTTGAAATCCGTGAAATGTATTGAAAAATAAACACGGTGACAAAAAAAGATTATGTATTATAAATTATTAAAAACCTTTTCACTCCTTGAAAACTAATCCTTTTTGTTCTAAATTCAAATTTAACTTATCAGTGGAAAGTCATTTTTCTCCAAAACAGTTATCTCTCAATATTCCCTGGATAATTACCATAAATTGTACCTCACGAATGCATATGTATTTCCCAAATTAAATGCAATCTACTAAATGATATTTCATTCTCATGTTAATTATTCTATTTTTTTCTCAATATTCATACTGAAGATTGTCATATATATATTTAGTTTTAATAACGAGAACTCTTAATTTTTTAGTTGTTGCAATGCACAAACAGTAAAACTATTCCACTATGGGTTTTACTGCGCTGTACCCTGCGATTACAAGGAGTACATTTTCCCCACTGTTATTGCATAATACGTAGATACGTTATTGCATAATACTTGTAGATGTTAACCTCGTGACGGAGAGTGAGTCTAGAGAGAGTGTGGTCGATCACTGAATGCCGCCATTTTCCGCCAAATTGATACGTTATTAAAACATGTATATGAGGACTCTCTTCCGAACAAGATTAAGCAGTTAAATGAAGCATGATTTTAAAGATCATGAAAAGTATTTCAATATAAATTTATAGAAATATATTTAGACATTCATATGAATTTAATTACATTCACTCAACGTGACGGAAAAATGGCGGACACGCATCGGCCACACGCTCTCTAGACTCATTCTGGTGACGATGTATACGATCACGCTATCTTCTAATCGTCATATAAATTAAACTATCAACAACTTTTGGACCAATTACCACGGCATTGAAGAAAAAAGATATTTGGCACTTCGAACCTTTTCTATTTGCATGTCAATTGTTGTATTATTTTCGTAATGTTCTACCTGATGTTCTCCATAAGGAGCGATAGTAGCATCTGCGTCTGTTTCGTGGTCAGTGTCATCCAAGTGCTGCGACGGAGGCGATGTGGTCGGGCGACGGCGACGGTAAGGGCGAGTAGCTTGGGTGTCTCCGTACTGGCTGGGACTGTAGTAGTCCTGGTTATCCTGTCACGAAACAAGCAGTTTAATTTGATAGAATAATACTTTCAATCCAGGAGATAGTGGTACGCTCAGAATTCGCCTTTCAAGAGGGTCATTAAGGTAAATAAAGTGCGTTTTCAATTAGTAAAATTACTCATTTAATACGCACATCTATACTAATAATAGTGAATTATTTGGAGTGTCTGTTGCATGGAAATTGGAAAAAGTATTGGATGAAATTATTCAAAAGACTCTTCTTAAGGGTTATTGCAATAAAAAAGCAAAGTATGGTTAATACTGATGAATTACAAGAGCAGAAAAACAATTAAGAATGGCTGCTAATCAGTAGGCGTCATTCTTAACTCATTGTCATAACACACTAATTTCAATTGTACGAAATGAAAATCTTAACTTATATTTTAATATAGAAATGATAACTTAATAAAATAATCATTTCCTCGTACATCGGTTCACACACATGTTTATTCAACTTTAAAAGTAAAATTATTATGTTACTGATTGACTACTGACGACTCACATAAGAAGGACTTACATATGAAGAGTTAGGGTCTCGAAAAGATCTGTCAGAAGAAATTTTAACTTAGGTAGGTCTATATTCACTTAAATCTTATGAAATAAAATATTTAGAATATATGAAAATCCACTACTTTTATTGTACATTGACATATTAGCGAAGGAGTTAAAAAATGTTGTTTGAAGGTACGATCTTTCTAACTAACAACATATGAAAATGATTTGAGAAGAAAAGATACGGAAACATAAAAATGTTATAAAGAAAGAGGATTTTTAATTTGTGTTCAGAATAAATTCAAGTTTATAATAACCTTCTCTTTTGGTTCACCCTTCCCGATACCTCACAATTATATTACTATTAATACATTTAAAATGTAATGTATATACTAAGAAAAGTATCAAACCTAAATTAAATGAAGAATTAACAAAAAACGAGATGACTTGAGTGCATATTTGCAGGAAATGAACATACGAGAAAATGGAATACGTATTTGCGGCAAGGAAAGGAAAACCATAGAAAGCACACTTTATGACTGTCAAATCAATGACACAGAAAGGGCAGACTTAATGACACTACTAAAGCGAAAAAATGAAGTAAGTAAATCAGAATAGGACAGACTCATTGAATAAAAAGAGGATTTTGAAGCATTAGAAGAGCAATTGACTTTGATAACGACAGTGATGGATGAAATAAAGAACACTGATTGCTGGAACAGTGCACCGCGCAGGCCCCTTGTGGCAACGACAGTCGATAAGACAAAGCGGCGTGAAAAGACTGACACAATTGAGACAAGGAAAAGAAATATAGAAAAATACAACTATAAAGAGAGACCAATACCCAGATAATGACGAAGTGTTTAGGAACCGGGAGGTAAATGAATCAAATAAAATGAAAACTAGTGGTGCAAAACCATTGCACATATTTCTCATATACGTTTCTCCATCTGCAGCATAGTGAGAAAAAGTTCTATAGTGAAAGGGTCATTCCTGGCGTGGTCCATTATATTTGGGTCGTCTTCCAGTGCTCTGTTCATGCTCAAAGTCGCTAGATGAACTTATTACTGTCTTTTATTTGAAATTTGAAAGTAAATTAAATAGTCAGAATATTATTTCAAAACATATAGCGACATGTCAATCTTATACATATCGTAAAAGTGTTATGTAAATGTAATTTCGTTGTAAATAGAAATTGATTATTTTCGTATCTGCAGTGCGTTTGCTGTCCTATGTATTTTATCATTATCATATCTCTCATTTCAGTTTACGAAAAGTGTATTCTACGTCTGCTTGGTCCATTTACACTGTTAAATATTATTCAAGCTTCTTGAAGAAGTAAACTAATGTAAAAATGTAGCAGACATAAAATAATTTCCTGCACCTACACTAAACTTTCAAGCTAAATACCACTAATGCGGATGTAATGTATACTAATTGTACTTTACGTACAGAAAATTTAAGCAAAATCGTTGAAGCCGTTTTCGAGAAAGTTTCAAAAGAGTTATTGACTCTCATGTAAAGTACCCTTTGCTTTAAAGTAAAAAAAAATCAGAGCACGTGCATCGACAACAAGTAAATTCTACCGTAAATACGAAATGCGAATTCAATTGATTCATCCCAGTAAACACTCAGAATGGCTGTGCACAGCCGGTAAGACGTACGGACGTTGTGCCAAAAACCACTTTTTCAGAATCACAGATCGCCAAAACAGTTATTGCCGTCGTAATCTCACTATCGAATTTTGTCATGATTATAAAACTTTCTATATATTACGTTTATGAGAAAGTTAAAAAAAATATATCTACATCATAAATGTGTATTTTTGTGCGTTGCATTAGCCTCACCCGTTGTGCATCGTCTGAGTAGTAGTTGGGTCGCTGGCGGTAGCGTTGAGTGGAAGGTCTTCGTAGTGACCTCACGTCTTGGACTTCATTGCCATCGTCTGCGACAGCAGAAGCAGCAGAGGACGCAGGACGTCGGCGGTAGTGAGGCTGAGGACGCCGAGCACCGGTACCTGGACGACGGTAGCGTTGCGGCGGTCGGGATGCTTCTTCTTCGGCTGGCTGTTCAGATGGCTCGGGTTCCGTGGCGGCAGGAGCCGTTGCAACTGCTGCTGGGTAACGCTGACGGTAGCCTGAGGATAAGGTTTAAAAAGTGGATTCGAATGAACTAGAAACAACTTACCATACTTAACGGGATGTAAAGTAAACAGAATAGGTTTTTTTAAAAAAATCAATTTGTAAAATTTGGACGCGGCATTTTTTTTTTTGGTTTTCTTAAAAAACTATCATAAAAATTTGAGTCCCCGTCTTCACGGTCTCAGCGTGATTGCTTGTCACCAAGTCATCCTGGGTTTGATACCCGGGCTGGGCAAGATAAAATTTGTAGCTTTTCATATCCATGTCTCAGTTCAAATAGCTGTGCCTTATGAAAAGTCCATCCTCTACGGTTAACAACTGTAGTTGTAATGCTCTGTCTAGACGCTGTTCCCCCAAAGAGTTACGATGTGTCTAGTAAGTAAACTCGTATACGATTCCTAAATTATATTTTAAAATTGANGTTCCCCCAAAGAGTTACGATGTGTCTAGTAAGTAAACTCGTATACGATTCCTAAATTATATTTTAAAATTGAAATTTTGAATGAAAGGTTTTTTTAAGACAAAACAAAATGGGAGAGTGCCCAGTCCAAATGTTTAAAAAATGTTGTTTTTACAACCACTCTAATGCTGAAATGAATTTTTAAAGTAGTCCAATCAAAGCATGACGGTAATGGCATTGGAAGTGATCATCGGATATGGTAATTTTACGACGTAGTTGTGTAAGAGAGATGTAATGTGTTAATACCGAAAATAATAATGAATAACACAGCATATTTGATCGATCTATACGAACGAAAAGGAGTAACGCCTCTGAAAAATAGAAAATGTTGTTCTTAGGGTGCAACAAGGATATAGATGAAACAAATGCTTAGTATGAATCATTTGTCACGTACTCCTGTGTACAAGAGATAGAAATGATTGGAAATGCTATGGTGAAATAAGTTAGTAAGATTTAAATTTTTTAAAAGAATGACTTGGTTAGAGAAATATAATGACTTTGAATACTTGAATATCATTAATATGTTTTTAAGTTTTAGATCACAGTTTTTAAAAAAATAGTGGAATACTTGATACGATACGGAGAGCTACCGGATACCTGAGCTTCGTAATAATTAAAATTCGTCTGTCAAAAAACTGTCATCAAAAGCTGATTTTTTAAAATTATTTGTGTTTGAAGCAGATTTTTTAATAGTCAGACAAAATTATTTCAAACGGATCTATGATGATTCTTTGAAATTAAAAGTAAAATACTCATTTGAGATTTCGCATTTTTGCTGTGTCTCTAGGTTTAAATTGTATTTACATATCTCCCTCAAAACGAACTTACGATTTTTTGAATTCTGGCGATCATATATAATTCTGTTTTAATAAGGGAGAAGAGAAGGGAAGAGTGACCGAGGGTACGAATTGAAAGAAATATCAGACAAGAAGGAAGGGAGGCCATATGGTTGCGAAACAAATCGTCACGTTCTCTTAAGAAAGACCAGTCACGCTCAAATATCACTGGAAGGTCCTCCGTGCTGTATCTTCACTCGCGCGGTCGTTGATGCGTAACTGCTCTATGCTCCACTATATGCACCACCATACCATAGGACAGAATTTCGCAAACTTTTTAGACCCACGTTCCCCCTATGTGAGCCAACCGATACACAATACACTTTAATTGTAATAATACCTGAATTACTTTCAAATTCTAGTAAAACTCTAAATATGTTGAGATAAAGATTAAAAAATACAGTTTTTGTAGAACCAAGGATCGTGGCAATGTTCGCGGTGCACACTTTGGGATCTTTTGTCATAGCGGTATGTTTTTCACGATTCGACGTGGCGATTTTAACTCGTATCTACTAAAATTTAAGATTTAAGATAGTAGTTAATGTACATGTGGAGATGGACAGGAGACTATTGATAATCTATTATGGGATTTGTCCTCTATGGTGCAGAGAGGGCACACTGTACTATTATACAGACGAAGGACAAAGACGTACTGGACATGAGGATACTAAATAGATTGATGGATAGGGAAGAAAATTTTAAACTTTTAAAGTATATGTAGAGGATATATGGAGAATTAAAGATCTGCAATACATATCCTACATGGTAGATTGATAGAACCAAAAGTTTATAATTAAAATAGATTAGTAAAAGGAAAAAAAAACTTACGTAAAGACTTGTAAACAACAATGCCATGTAATGTCGGTTGTGAAAGATTTGATATAAATAAATAGTAAGAGTATGCTATTACTGTTTACTGTCTTCGTATAAGATAATAATGACGACAAAAATTCGGAATAACATTATCGTTTTCTCTTTAACTTTTTATTTGTAATATAGCATTAGTGTTTTCATCGTTGAATACGTTGTACTAGTGAATATAAACACGTTTCTAGTTCATTTAATTACTAGAAATGTGATGTTAAGTGTTTAGAAAAAATGGGTGACGAATCACCTATATTTGCTCTAAGCCGTTCTTCTTTTAAATCATCGTGAGAATAAAACTTTTTACCTTGTCGTTACCTCGAGTATCAGCTTAAATTACATAGAACCACGGTAAAGAAATACGTAGTGAACTATTCCATTCCCTGGTGTTTGAACAAGCTCATTCACTGATTCAATTTATTAGTTTCATGTAATGATATGCATTACATAGGTTATGGATCGGTTTTTGCATTACTATTTCAAATAGTTTTAAAAACAATTACTTACATTTGTGTTAATTTAACAGTTACGAAGTATCTTCATTACCAAACAGCTAGGTATCCTGATTTTACAAATTACTGGTATTCAAAACGAAACAAAAAATCCGTTTATTTCGTAATATATTTGTGACAAAGCCTATTTCTTTTTACTTTAAAGGTTTGAATCTTGGTTTACTACCATTATTCACAAATACTCATACTGATCATATGCTCAAGACAGTTAGTCCCCAATATGTTTCGGTGTACGAAAACCACTAAGTAGAATTTGTACCATTATGTTTTTGGTATGGTGGTGGACGAAGCTGTGTTCGCGGTAGGTTTTCTCGGGGCACTCCCGTTTCCCATACCATTCATCCCACCACAACATTCACTCATCATCATTCACCCTCATGTCATTCACAGTTCACCCGCCTCGGGGAGGTGCAACAGGAAGGGCATCCGGCACCCTGCCACATTAAAAAGAGAGGCACCATACCATCCTCCATCTCCGACCCCTACTAGACTAGGGAAAAGGAGTAACGAAATACATACATACATATTTTTGGTGTACTTAAATCCTAAGATTTCGAAATCCAAAACAATTTTCTAAATTAATGGAAAGATTTCGATAACAAGAGAAAATAAGAGAATTTTTCATGTGATGAGAAATTTTTGTAACCTCTTGTTACTACTTTTAAGCAGTGAGGAAACTATAATACTTGTAATGCGCTTTGTTTTTATAATTCCAACTTCAAGAGAGGAGGCTTTAATTGTGAGATTTTGCAAGTAGGTTCGCGAATAGATATTCTTGTTCATTCGAGAAGTTCAAGTAAAATTCTTTCTAAGGTAATATAGAAAAGGTGGGAAAGTATGTGGCGTCAATCGTGGAAAGACATGAAGTTTTTGGAACATATGAGAAAGAGGTGTCAGTTGGAAATTTAATTTCCACCATCTTATAATTTAATTATTTTATTAATTAATTTTTATTTCGAAAATATTTGTTTGAAGGAAATTCATCCCATTTCTGCTGTAGTGGGATACATGCACGTGAAAAGTCAAACGTATTCAGGAATTTTCATGTATAATGATTTAGAAAGCATACATGCGTAAACCAGTATACTCGTATATTTCCTCAGTGTGCGAGGTTATTCTGATATTCCTTGAGATTAGCTTATTTAATTTATATATACATTTTTCTGTAATTCAAGTACTTTGCTTACCATTCTCATCTTTGAGAACTTGCTTTTCAAAATTTTTTTGTGCACACAATGGGTGCAAAACACTTTTTGCACAAATAACGTAAAACAAAAATGGCTATTTTTAATACCTTCCTTTCCCCTTCTCATCATGATGCAGCGGTATATTTCTAATTCCCCTCAATAATAATGTGACTCTAGTCTTACTCTCACCTCCGATAAAGAAAAGTTTTTGTTACTTTTCGGAAAATGTAGGGACAAAGTTTCATTTACTGACTTCATTGTTCGTTCATTACTTTATCCTCTTACTAAGCGATTGAGTACATGGATAGTAGTAACAATCTTTTAAGTTTCAAAGACCATAATCTACACACACACACACATATATATATATATATATATATACACACACACATGAAGTTTGTTTGTCCTTTATGCGTTCCTATACCATTCATTCGGAGACGTATATTCGCTTACTCTGGCTAAACGGTTAGAGGTGGGTGACAACTATGAATGACAATATTGTTCGGCTCAAGAGTTCTACAAAACATCCGCGACAACATATATCTCTCTACAAAGGTTAACATAAATTATTGACAAAGTTATTGAAAATAGACGTTTATAAATTTGAAGTAGGGAGACTAATTTATGTTGAAAAAGAAAGAATCGTAATCAAATTGAATGCATTCTGAGTTTTGTGATTTTAAGAAAGATAAAAACTTCATTGAAATCCTGAAATGTGGACGAATAGTTTAGAATTTACAAGCGTTTTAGTTTTAGAGCAGCCGCCGTCACCTCTGCCACCGTCGTGTGTTGCCTCGGGAGGACCAGGCAAGTACTCGACTGGCGCGCTACCCGGCGTGAGGTGCTCCATGTGAGGCAAACGTTTTCGATTATTCTAAAGTTAAAAAGATGTTTAAGTGCAACACAAAAGAAACACCCGAGCAAAGCCGGTCGGGTTGCTAGTACCCTATAAGACTTCACGTTACGCTACCAAGGCTAACACTCTCCCCCCTTCGCCATAACAGGGCATAACGATATCAAACATCGCCTCCTCCCTTCTAGGGTGTGTTACGTAATTTATGGAAGACCCTAAAGTCATGTTGAGAAAAGTTCGACTTCTAACAATATAAGACCTCTTTTCGTTTGGACTGCATCGGCTCATGCGAACTACCATACGTTAGGTACTTTTTAAGTGAATAGTTTTAAAAAACTGCCATCAGAAACATTCATAACATAACTGCTCCTTTGTGAACTGAGATAACTCACGGTCAGTGACATAGTTATGATTAAGGCTTAAGTTCATATTAAAATTTAGTGACTTCAATCACAAAAGTATCCACTCAATGCAATCTCACAGTACCTCCAGGGCGACGAAGTCGTGGCTTCTGAAAGCGAGTAGAGGTCTCCGATGAGGTGGTTGGTGAACTGGGATCTTCAGGTGCGGATGCAGTTGCTGTGGGTGCGGGGGTGGCAGCCTCTTCGTGCTCTGGCTCTCTCGGGAACGGCGCGTATGGCACTCCACCCACCTGTACAGGTCACGCACAATGGAATTGTTTGAGCATTAACCAAAAAACTATGTAAGAGGATTATTTTAAGAATTAAAAGTAGCGCACATAACGTGTTGTACGGAAGGTATTCTAATAATAGGCATCCTTTAATGGTTTTATTATTACACTTGAGGTATTTTAATTCTTTTTAAACATTGGATACATGACTATTATTTCCACTAATGATTGGTATGAATTACATTATGTTTCATTTAAATGTTTCTGTCTTTTAAATATTTGTACACCTACTCAGATACAGCAGTATTAGAGTATTGGTTTTTGTATTTTTTTCTGTTTTTCTTCTTCTTTCTTATTAATATGTATATAACGGCTATTATAAAAATTGTGGTTTCTTTGTCTTATTTTCACAAAGGTCCACGCACAGATCATTCTTTACCTCCAGAGGGAAATAGTATATGGTTATGACCAATTCTAATCCATGTATATTACATGTTATGTGCCTATACGTAAATAAAATTATTAGATTTCAACATTACTCAGTGGAAACTGAAAGTTACAAACTAAACACACATTAATTCTTTAACCATTTTGTTTATTAACTATGTGGCCTATTCAGACTGATTCAAAGCGTGTAGAATTTTGATTCAGCGTCCGTTGACTTTATTTTGACTGAGGACAGTCTGTAATTTTTGTTCTATTAATTGAAAAACCCTTTCGCACCTCGTTGCTGGCAGGCGGTGGGAGGTGAGTGGCATCGAGCGCAGGCGGGTCGTGGTTGTAGGGTTGACGTAGAGCGGGCTGCAGCGTCGGCAGGAAGGGCTCTCGAGTAGCGACTGGGGGTGTGGGTCTACGCGGCGGTTGAGGACGCTCCTGCTCCGCCTCGCCGTCCTCCACTTCGTCATTGTCATCGCTCGTGTCTGGCTCTGGTGTCATCGTGAACTACAAGCGGAAATGCGTCAGTATCAGTCATCTTTCGTTTATTTCAAAGCTTACGAACTTTTAAATAGAAAAATATTTTATATTTATTGCGCTTGGTTACACTGAACACAACGTTTCGACATTTGTCTGAATCGTCAAGTGTATAAATAGAATGTAATTAATGTTGTAGCTTCATAGCATCATCAATGATTACAATATTGAAATATTTTCATGTAAAATGCATTCTAAAGCAATATAAGTATTCAGAAAAAGTAACAAAATGTAGTATATAAAATGCATTAAATTATTTGTTTGTGAATATTGAAAACTTTCTCAGTTTTACTTCGTAAATTTATAAATATAATATTACTGTCTAAAACTTTGTGACTTCTCTTGTGTGTTTTTATAATTCAATGTACTTATAAATTCAATTCATTATGAATATTAGAGGAATGTTTATGCCACAATTTCTGTACCTGCTACAATGTAAGATCCTGAATGAATACCTCTAGCAAATCAAACTTTCTTTTTTTTTGAAATAACTCCTCGATTGGTCTGATATATTTGGTTTTCATTACTTGCCTACTTTAACCTTATTTTTTGAATAATTATTGTACCCCGGCGAATGACATTGCCATCAATGAGTGTTCGTAGAGAGGAAAATACGAAGATTTAAGTTTTTCCAAAGATATGGAGATGTTTTTGATATGGAAGTCAATTGAAACTGAGTTTTATCTAGAAACAGCGATAGATATAATAGTAAAGTTCAACATTAGCAAAGCGAAAAATACAATAATTTAAGTCATTATTCAGAATTGTTTTCCGTTCAAGATCATCAGTGAAACATTGCAATTTCAACGCATCAACGTTTCGGATATTCATCAACGAACTAGTCAACGTTACATTTTAAGTCACCAATACAGAGTGTGATGAAGGTGATCGTGATAAAAAAGAGGGGAGTACAAAAACATGCCTAGAAGAACGTAAACTTATGGTGCAAAACCGTTGCACATACTTTCTCATATACCTTTCTCCGTCTGCAGCATAGACCGAGAAAAATTTCTATAATTAAAGGGCCATTTCTGGCGTGATCCATTATATTTTGGTCGTCTTCCAGTGCTCTATTCATGCTCAAAGTCGCTAGATGAACTTATTACTGTCTTTTATTTGAAATTTGAAAGTAAAATAGATAGTCATAATATTATTTC
>NNCF01129410.1:3121-15959 GCA_002313205.1 Laupala kohalensis
AGCCCTAAATATATCAGAAAATTACAACCCAGTCCTTTTTTTGTGATGTGCCCAGTACTCACCGTATTAGTAGTAATGCGCCCACTACTTTTCTGTAAGGTGCTCATTACTACTAATACTTTTTGGTTTCTCAGATAGGGATAGTTTGACTATTAATTGTAAATAAATATTCTTGGCACTCCACTTATTACAGACAGTACACAACGCAATTAGTAGACAGAAATTCAGAGATGAATTATATTACACTTCAGTATAACTATTTATATTTCAGTCATCTACAATCAAAACACTACACCTTTGACAAAAAGTTTCACGAAACACAAGAAACTAACTTCTGTCTATAAAAAATGTAAACCTATTTTCTTCACAAGTTAAAAGTGTTAAAGGCAAGTGTTAACCAAAGTATCAAAGTTCTTGCTGTTTTATTAGCTTTAAAACCTGATATAAAGAGTTATTATTTTGAATGTATCTCTTTTTGATTTATAACTTTATGTATCTTATTTTGAAAACAATATATTAATTGCATCTCCGTGTATTGTATTGAAACCAACCATTCATTTTACTATTTAAAAACAGTATGATGCATCTCGGTTTGAATGTTGTTTTTTCTCCCATGTACACTGGCCACTGCATCTTGTAAAATCCGCTGGAACCGCAAAAATTGGAATTTCAAACATTATTTCCCCACACGACATTTTTCAATATATTTCTGAGACACGTCAATATATTAAACTTAAGTGATATACGTCAATATTATCAAGTAAAATGTTATAAATTTCACTTACTTGTAAAATCAGCAACACCAATACGGTAATGTGAACTTAGATACAAACGAAACTCACACGAACAACTATGCTCCTAACATGCTCCTTTGAGAGGTGGTTCCCTACCTCAAATCTACTTTGCGAGGCAAGTAACATGCCTGCTGAAATTACAGGCAGCTTGCCCAATTTTCGAGGCAGGCTCCGCTTGCAAGAGGCACGTTACCTGCAAGGCAGTTTGTCCCTTGTAAAGGAGCCTTGAGTGATAGGCGTAAAGTGAATGATTATGTAATAAATTTCAGGTAAAATGAAATACATTTCACCTAATAGTAAAACCTCAAAAAGCAAGTATCCTCAACGGCGCAACAAATGCTCACAACCTGTGAAAATACAACTAAGAAACGAATAATTGATTAAAAAAGTATATAATTCACTAATATTGATTAAAAACCTCAAGATACCTTCCATTAACTAGAAAAAAACATAAGAAGACACTTCTGAATAAACAATGTTTACAAAATACTTCTTAGAAATACTCTGTTCGTTTCTGCCATCATCTTCAATTTCATCCGTGTTACGCAAGCAAAGCTCCGAGGTTGGTACAGAGATCTTCGAAACTGTTTATTGACTGTGGGGTAGGAGGAGAATTTCTCTAGCTACAGAATCGGATGTGGGTTAGAGAGCTCTTGTTCCATGTCGTTCCATGTCAACACACTCGTCAGCTGGGCTAATAGTGACAAATGCGAAAATAGAATAACGATTTACAGAATACGGATGCGGTACGATAGTAACATTTGCCTTTTACGTTGGATTGTGAACAAAATGGCGGCGGTATCAAGTCGATGGAATGATTCTCGAGTGAGGAATTGATTGGTTTTGCTGGAGTCAGAGCCAAATACGGCCAAATATATCCAAGAATTCTTTACATGCTGCTGTAAGTTGTGTCCTGTATAATTTGTTCCGGTGCACGTAAAGCGACGAGGGTTAGTGTGATCTTTCATTTCTTGTCGTATTGTGATTTGATATGGGTTATTGTGATAATTGCGATTCAAGTTATTTCTCGTATTTCCGTTGTAATTTAATACAATGTAAAGCACACTGACCACGAGGAAAAATAATATATTTCGAGACTCGTGTTATATTATTTGTATTACATGCAGGTTACGCTTCCCATGTGTTCGGACTTCGTGAGGTACAAAATTATTACATGCCTCTGCTATGTATTATGTAAAACGTAGTATGTCATGAAATTATGAAAAATACGTAAGTGAAGTGCGTTACATTACTATAGTAATAAAATGTTCAGAAGATTTAGCATAAAGATTGGAAGACATGCCTTATTTATGTACTGATTTTGATGATAGTGTGCTTCATAGTGTATAGAAACTGTGGGGATAGGAACAAAGATACTAAGTAACAAAAAAACTAATGTAGAATAACCTCCAATATATATTGTATTAAGGTATTCTACATCATTCCTATGATTTACTCAATTATTATTTTTACAATTTTTGCAGTCAGGCTCTTCTTTTAGTTAACTTCTCTTTTAAGGATTCTTACCTTATCATAATTGATTACGTCGTCGGATTTCATAGTATGTTTTGTTAGTAGTGTGTGGGGGATACAAGGTTTAGTTTAATGTTATTTGTAAAGTTATAAATGGTTGTGTAAATATCTTTTTGTTTGCACTGTGAATCTACTATCATATTTTTTACATGGGATCTACAAACTACACCTTATTTCTTACATATGTTATCTTTGTCTGTATGTGAATTAAAAATACCAAACATACAATCATTATTATAATTTGCAAATTTAGAGCTGAACTTATTAAAATTGTGTTTTTGTGGATTGCTCAAACCTTCAATGAATGTAAGAGAAATGCAGCGCTTGTATTCTTTTGTGTTGGTTTTTGTATTAATATGAGGATTATTATGTGTGCTATTGGGAACTCTCATATGCAAATATATTTCAGAAAATTTCTTTGGATACTTATTATCTATTGGGGTTGTTTTAACTATATCGAAATTTATATTATGGTAAGTTCCATATCAACAGTCTCGAAATTTATTATTTTTTTTAATGGCCATTGTATTTTACTTTACATTGTGATATCTTTGTATTGTCATTTGCTTCAATCTGTTAATTACTTTGTAGGTAGTGAAATGGAAACTATTTGTTGGGAAGATCACACCAGTGACCTTACAAGTTCTGTAGCCCAATTATACCACAATGTTGAATTCATGGATTGTGTGTTAGATACTGATGGAGGATATGTAAATGCACATCGCGTGATTTTGGCTGCGTGTAGCCCATATTTTAAGGTATGATTTTAATTTTTATTTTAGTTTCTTGGATCATTTTATGATGTAATTACAAGTGCAGTACTTCTGTTTTGTAAGATAGCTCTATTCTCTGATGATATTTGCGATCTCACTGGTTCGGTTATGCATTAATGAATTTTAAAATTTCCAAATCAAGCAGACAATTATTTTAATGCAACATGTGAAGTGTTTGTGAATTAATTTACTAGAAACTAGCTGAAGAACTGGAACTTTGCGGGGAAGTACACAGTTGACAGTGTAATGGAATATGCTCAACAATGTCTTTAATTCTACTACTATTAAAGTCCATTATTTATTTAATGTTTTTNTTACCAAAACTTCAAAATAAGAAGTATGAAGAGGAATAGTGAAAGCAATTGCTTTTATTTTCAATGTTTCTAAAATTTCTGCTAAAAATTTCTTGTCGTGTCTGCAGTACTCATAATTAAGTAGTCACTTGTCCTTCTGTATTATTTACTGCGGAATACCTTGCTTCAAGAAGATGGAAAAGAAGCATGACTTTTGTGTTTTTAAGCTGGATTTGGTTTTTCCAGAATGTTAATACAAAGGTTCTGAGGTGATATGAATGAAAGAAGTTGTTAGAAGAAATAAACATATTTTACTTTGTTTTGAGAGGACTTCATGTACCATAGTTTTCATTTATGTATTCAGGTTGTCTGTTTTGTTTACCTTGTAAACCTCCTCATGATACAATAATCCTGTTCTTTTTGTGAACTGCTAGAAGGGTTGGCGATTATTTTGTTACGTAAGTGTTAAAAACAGATGTTTTACTGATGTTGCGAATCGTAATATTTTAATTTCTTAATAGTGAATAGGGAGGTTTACACAAAAAAGTATAATATATATTTTATTTCAAAACAATCGGACTATGCATTGATTGGTAACATAAAATTTAAATGGGCGATATTAGTGTATTCTTATATGGGAAATTCAACTGGGTAAACATCAACTTTTATTTTCGTCTATGTAAAAGCGCTGCGCCGCCAGCCTGCTGCTTGAACCGAGTCCGACTCCCTCTTAAGGTGAATTATAACTTTCCAAGTGTCAGCCAATTTTTAATTTTGGTGTTTTTGGGATTAAGAAATGAATTACACTTTTTAATATTTTAGTCGTAGGTCAATGTTACATTTAAAGCAATTTATACACTTTTATTCCTAGTCTACATTTATAACATCTATTATATAATTGAAATAAATAATTTAAGATTTTGACCTTATTATGGAAGAAGAACATGAGCAGAAAAATTGAAAAGCAAACCCTCCTCCTCCTAGTATGAATAACTTACTATTTTTCACTATTGCTACTAACACGTCCATGGGGGTCAGGTTGTTGGTAAACCCAGCTATGCCTACCTACTGACAGTTGCTCTACCACCCAACTCCTACCTCCTATTGCCCCTAGTAGATAAGCTTCCATAGCACACTACATTTCCTATTTGACAAATACTACAATAAAAGAAACTTCTTTGTCCAATGGGTTATCCAGGTGATGTCGCCCAACACCTCAAATTTTTGTGAAATTTGTTCTCCTTATAGACAGAATACCACTTCAAATTCTAGTTTTTATCTCTTACCGTTTTCGTTTTACGTAGTTTCAAAGTTTCGAAAATTCGGGGTATTGAAAAAGGGGAAATTGAAAAATGCAACTTGCTAATTTTTTGGGGAAAAACGAAACGCTTGTATTTTTCATAAAATAATTGTGTAACTTTGTAAATATTCTCTAAAGTATAGATATGTAAACTAAAGAAATACGTAATACATCTAAGTGTACCTGCTTAGATACACTTGAAAAAATGTTTAATTTGAAATTATTTTTGTTAATAAACGCTTTTACATAAAAGTGTATATAACTAAATGCAAGCATGAAATCATATTTTTCTCTCTGTTATTCAATACTTGGGTTATCATATGATGAAGAAAGAGAGTGTTTTTTTTTCTTATGTTCCTTAATACTTGGCCTATCGTATGATGAAAGAAAGAAAAAGTTATTTTTTTTCTTAGTTTTCTTTTCTTCTGTTAAAAGTTTAACTTACATATGAGGGTTTCTGAGGAATGTAATATTGTTAAAATGGTTTTAAAATAATTTTTTACTCTAAAATACAAGTTTCTGATTGATATAGTGATAGTTGTTGTTCTTCAAACTATATAAATTGAATTAATGTATGCAAAAAAATAAATAAATTTGTTCAATAATTTTTTTATTAAGTCAAGTGATCAAATATTTTTGACATTATGTAAATTTTATAAGGAAGCCATATATAGTCTTCTCACAATTATCTGCAACAATGTCTCTGTTCACAGTAGCAATTGGTATAGGTTGGCGAGGTTCTAAAAACAGGTTTGGAGCAAGTCAAAATGTATCTCTGCAATAAGTTGTTACCTTTGCTTCCTTCTAGTCAGTCAAGTTTAGATAAATTTGATGAAACAATGTTGTGGACTATTACAGTATTAATATTTACGAGTCTATTACTTTCCTTGTATTTCTATAACCTTGCTTAGTAACAACCCTATCTATTGTCCAAATATTCTTCACGGAAAAGCTCTGTATTGCCCCTCGGAGATTTTCAAGACTTTGGTGAGTTAAGTCTTTGGTAGTTCNAGAACAATTCAATTCAAAAAATGGTGGAATACTACTATCGAACAATACAGTGTATTAGTACACTGTTATTTCTGACCAATATTCATTACATGCTTTTGAAGTTTGAGATGAGCTCGTGAGTAATTTTTGGTGTTGTAGATAATGATTCACATAATGTATGCAAAAACGTTTCCAACTTTCTTGTAGGATTTGTGGGAAGATGATGATCTTGAAAGCCACATGTCGTGTTGCTATTTACAAAGATGAAGCTGAGGGTGATCCTTCGGATCCAACTCTTACTAAATGGTGCTCACAGACATGCATTTGCTTTATTTTTCACCAAAAAGAGTGATAGTTCCAGAATTGAATGATAGCTCAAGCAATGTCCTGTTCGAAGCGTAGTAGTCTGAGAGTTCGTAGGTACCTCTCAACCTGTGGAAGTCATACATTTCATTAAAGCACACTTATCATATTTACCCAAGAATCTCTCAATGTTGGAGGAAGCTGGGTAGAGCAATGGCAGTTAGAATTTGATTAAAGAATGTTCTGTTGAAATTAGTTCAGTTGCTGGATCAAATATTACAAGAAAAACAGAAGGATCTTTGATGAAAAATATGTGCCTCAAAATATTGAGGAATTCGAACAAAAATGTTAAAAAATACTGATATTTTAAAAATCTACTTGAATAAAGCTTGTATTGAAACTTTAATTGAAAATTTAAAAAACAAAAAAACTGACACAATAAGCTAACCTACAAAAAGTAAAAATAATGTAGTCAGATACACTTGTAATAAATTGATTAACCTTCGATTATTTATCCCTTTTGTTATACTTGACTTTATCCCTAGAAATGTTAAATCATAAGTGATATTGTACCCTTCCTTTTTCAAAAATTCAATCCTAATCAAATAAACATTACTGAACAACCAGTGACAACATTCTCCAGAAAATTTATTGGGGACACTTTTCAGTCTTCATTAGCAGTCACTGCATTTGAGCTTGAAATATTACGTGATATCCTCCTAGCCCATATCAATTTATTAATGATAAAATAAAAAATTAATTCAATATTAAGTACCTACTACCTCAGAAATATTTTTATGACAAACAGAATATGTATTTGTAGCTTTCTTAACAACCATTATTAAATACAATGATTCCATGACAAACTACACTGATTCTTAGAACCCTGGTGACGTTTCCACAATATCCGCTTTAGGAAATATTCTATTTAGTTCACACAAAATTATGAGATTTCAATCAGCTTATTGGTTTAATGAATATAATTTTGTGAGAGTTCTATCATTGATACAAGCTCTATGGTTATACACAACATTTAATTATCTTCTAAAGTGATAATCATAACGTACTATCCTCAATTGTTGAAATATAACTAATCAAGTCTATTGTAATGCATATTTTCATTGTCTCTTCTATGCAAAGTTTGATAATAAATAAATAATATACTATTAAACTCTGTAATTAAATCTAATTGGTACATAATTTAAAATGACGTATTACAATGTTATGTTTACAAGTTTTAAAAATTTTATTTTATTGAAACATTTGGTGTCTAATTAAATTAATTTTTATTGTAGCATAAGGATAGGTAGTGCATTTACAAATTATTTTTTACAAATTTCTTGTATCGATAAAGATGTTAATACTACTTATAAAAATTTGTCAATGCTGATTTCCCCTAAACTGTGTGTCAATAAGAAACTGACTCTTTTGTATAGTTGGTGGAATCATTATTGTTGAATTCAGCACTTACCATAGTGACACACATGTTCCAGCATTTAAAATAGCATATGAACAAATGTGTAGTACATATGCATGAGTAAAGGATGTGCAAAAGAAAATCAAAACCATAAAAGGTATCTCAGAGACCAAACCAAAAGCTCTTAATAAAGTTGCAAAGTGCGTTAATGAATTATGCTTCATTTCTAGAACGATCTGATGCACACAAATGCATCATTTGCAGAACAACTGATAGGTTTCATTTATGTTTTCTTGACCAATGAATGGATAGTAGTAATGGAAAAAGAAGCAATAATATGTGTATGTTTTGATTTGAATTGTATAGTGTTTTCTATTTAATCATTAATTGGAAGAGATTTCCAAGGTCCAGATATAACATTATACTTGTGTATTTATCTGTGTCATTTGGCCAAGTTTATGGCGAAGTTCAAAGAAATCATTATTTTTTATTATGACTATTAGTATGGGTAGGTATAGATAGAGATGAAACAGATTTATCAGATTGATATTTATCAATATTTTTTCATGTATGTGGTTAGTCGTAGTTTCTTGGACCAAATGATCATGTTCAAAGATAAATTCAGGTTTTTGTTATGCATTCACTGACATTTTGTGGGTAAATTTGGTGTTTGGATTTGTATATGATGTGGCAAAAATATCATCTGGGTGTTTTATGATGTTTGATTCCAACAAATTATGTCAGGGAACGTAACTTAATTTATTTTCTTATTAAATAATTTATGGAGGTAAAAGAGTTTTTCACGGACAAGTACAAGGGGTATGTTGATGAGGGTATTTGTGGAGGGGAAGCTATAATGTGATGCATAAAATATTACATTTTTTTACATTTTTTAATTCCAGTGTCTTTATAAAAATAATTACTGGTGGTTTATGTTTTGATAACAATGGACTAAGGGGTTGAATGAGGTCGTTTAATTTGTTTAGGAACTGATTAATATCTAAAAGTTTATTACATATTCCTGTGCTCAGATATATACACTATGCAAATGGTTTTAACATGCGCAGGGTGGCAACTGTGAAAATAAGTAAGTGTTAATTTGTTTTCTTTGTACTTTTTTTTTGTCGGAGCAAGGTGCTGACTTTGAGGAAATTAATTTAATATTCTAGGAGTAAGCTATTGAGTGCAGTTAATTTAATTCATTGACTAAATTTTGATGACTTCATGTTCGCGAGTTGAAAAAATTGCAATAATATTAATGACCGAGATACACCAGTTTGCCTTGAAAGAAAATAATTGTTTGGAGCCCCATCAATAAACATTTTACACCTTATATTTTTAATTTATTCAATAAAATTATTTTATATTTCATGTACTTGACTGTTTTAAATGAGTGAAAAGGACAATTTGACTTTTTTAAATGGCATTTTTAATGGACAGGCATTTCATTAATATGATATTAAAATAATAGTGATTTTGTTAAAAGTGATTTAATTATCAAGATAAAAAGTAATGAGATGTCATTAGAAATATATTATTTTAACTCAAATTCTATTTGTTCATTGTATGAAATAGGTATAATGGGATCAATTTCTCAATTAAATAGTTTGAGAAGCTTCCATGATAACATACATAAGACATTTGTTTGAAATGTTAAAGGCTGTATTTTATTAAGCTTAAACATAATCATATTGATTGCTTTCCTCTATCTTTTATGAATATGTGCAATTAGTGATGAGGGAAAAAATGGCATATTTGGATATCAAGTTTGCAAGCAAGAGAATGGTACACATTAATTATGTGCCAGAATACTAATTTTAAGAATTTAATGTAAAAGTATTTTAGCCTTACATGGAATAATATCTGGCTTGGTATATCTTTTTAATAAAGAAATAATTTATTAAGATTTGACTCAATGTTTCTTTTTCCAAAATAGAACCTGCTTGTTGATTATGATTCAATGGTACCGATTCCCCTGAAGGAAATTAAATACAGTGATATGAAACGCTTATTGGACTTCATATATAATGGAGAAGTAAATGTACGCATTGTTGATGTGTCTTCTTTCATGAGAACTGTGAAATTTCTTCAAATTGCTTCATTGACAAGATTTTATTCAAATGTAAGTTTGCTTTTGTGTGAATTATCATCTTCTTGCAGTCCTTAGCATACATTTTATTTCTTATAGTTTACAGATAATGTTTCCTGCAATAATGGTAGTGAGATACAATTGAGCTGTAGTAGTACTCTGAGTGGTGTAAATCATTTGAACCATGAAGGAGAGGATTTTACTGAAAAAGGATCTCCAGGAGTATCTGAAGAAGTAGATGGATTGAGTGCAAGTACTGAAAGCACTGAATTTCAAAGTATTTGTATTGCTGTATCAGAATCAGTTGATGTTTCAAAACAACTATCAGAACTAAAAAATGACAGTGACCGTGGTGCTAGCAGTTTTAAATCTCAAATTATCAAAAAGGAGATTGTAGATGAAGATGGAGAGAATTTTCAGGATCACTTAAATCCCATATCTTTTGTTGCTGTTTCTCCATTTTCAGAAGATGTTGAAGGACATGATGACAAAAGTGTCAGATGTTCTGATACAGAATTGAAAAATCCCCTTGAGGAATATTCTTTTGACTGTGATCTAACGAAAGAAAGGATTGTTAAAAGGGAAAATGATTTGAAAACTGAACCGACAATGCAGATGTGTTATGAAGAAGAGATGAATGTTTGCAAGGTACCCTTTCCAAACATGGATGACATGTCAATCTATCGAACCTTGAAAAATAACACTGACAATATCCCATTTGATGGAAATGTTAAGGTTTTGTGTGATGCGTTGTCAGCTAATAAAGATGGAAAATCTTTAGTTTTATGTGAACCAACTAGTGACATACAGATTAATCAAAATGTATCATTAGTCAAAAAGGTCTGCGAAGATTGTTCTAAGGACGGTTTGGTTGAAAGATCATCTAACTTGGAAGTAAAATTCGAGGCCATCTGTGATATTTCTGACCATGACATTAAAGAAGAGAAGTTGTGTGAGAGTCTGAACTGTAATCATACCCAAGAAAGTAATAATGACCCTTTTATTGTGCTAGAGCAAAGAGAAAAACAACTTCCAGATGATTCTACTATTGTTGATGTTCGCAAAGAGATGTCAGATGTACTTGCATCACTTACTCAAACTAGAATGAAACTATCAGAAGAGAGAATTGTTTCTCAAAGTATCAACTCTATACAAGTACAAGGTTGCAATGAGAATTCAGGTGAGTTCTTTTTATTGTTTGTTTTGGTAACAATTTTGTCATAAAATATTCCAACTTTTTGACTTCAGAATGGTATCTGTGAGTATTCTAGAGTTTGTGTGGTGTCCAAATTATTACAAAATTTGGATGTATAAAGTATATTTTTATTATTGTTAGTGAGTAAATCAGCACCTTGTTAAGTTACTTAATTGTAAAGTCATCTATTTTGTTTTCACAGTTTATTATGCTAATCTGAAAATATCTGTTTGGCACCTTATGCCTTCTATTCTTCTGTTTTTATGGTACCATAGTTTACCAATAGTTAGACACTGTTGGTTGAAATAAAGAACTAAGAACAATTTTTTTTATAGTTGCTATTAATTTAAGGACTAATAATTTTTAATTACTTGCAATTTTAATTTTTTCTTCAGCACTATTAACTAACATTTCTAATAATTTAGTTTATTAAAATAATTCAACTTACACTAGTTGTTCCAGAAGAATTATTGAATAATTTGGAAGTAACTACTAAAAATTTAAATATCTGGTCTTCCAGTATTGTGCAACATTCGTTAGTTAATCAAAATTCGCCACTAAGAACAAATAAATGATTTTCAGTTGTAATGAATTGTAAAATATTATTGTTTAGTGAAAGATTGCAAACATTTTTGTTTCAACTCGTTTAGTTTGCTCCTCTTCTTCTGTGAGCTTTGCACTTATCTCTTGACTGACAATAGGATATTTTTTGATGATTCAAACTTGCATGAAACAATTTCCATAAGTTGCATGACTAATCTGTAATATAGTAAAGTTGCAAATATGTACGTTTTAATACAATGCCATAAAATAAAGTATAACGTAACCGTATTTTTTATCAAACTATATATTTTTATTGTTTTACTACTACCAATGTTTCTACTGGTGATTGGAGTAGTCTTCACGTAAAAACAAATTGTATGCAGATAAATTAACATGAAAAGAGAACCATTCAATGTGACATTGAACATACTTATTGGTTGAAAATATATTAATAAAAAAAGAAGGAATTCCACAAAAAAATTATAAATTTCTATAGTAAATACTTCATAGTTTTTCTGTTGGTGCATAAATTCAAACTTCCATTTGTGTTTTTATTAGTATAATTTTTGAAATGCTTCATTTTTAATAATTGTGTTATTTATATAATATTATTCCAAAAGTGATCATAATGAATACAATAAGATGTTACTACACCTTGTTCAATTAAATTGAAGTGTTTTTGTGCTCCTGTATTCTAGTTTTTAACCCAGATTTTGACATACCTATCATTATAATCTTTGAATTTTTTTTTACTATATTATCGACCTAATGATGTTGATATAGATGAATTTTTCTCGAAAGTTACACATCTGGAACATAGTGACACCATTACAGCATACATAATCTCTTACTGTGCTAGTCTTTCAATGCACACAATTCTACACTTCTCCAAATAGACTGATTTGTGCTGTTTAGTCAATATTTCTTCTGGGACTGATGCCTGTATATTTCTGTGTAGTCTGTTGCAAGACATATATATTTAGATAATTTTTTTGATTTATCTTAATTGATAATGTGGTCTACTGGGTAGGAGACAGCAACAAGGAATGCAGATTTGTCTTCTAAGTCATATGGAGTACGTCAGGTTTGTTGACTGTGATTGTTTTATCGGTATGGATTAAGATATCTTAATAGAAACTGAATCTATCATTCTCCATTGTAGGAGGGGGTCTATAGTCATAATAGTATCATTTCTATTTTCTGGTGAAATACTTGTTTTTATAGCAAGAAACACACAAATTATTTTGTAGCTAGGTTGTGGAGATGGAGATATTTTGTATGAGCTACATTGGTTCAGCCAGGTTATAATAATAATAATAAATTTATTGTAAAAAAAACAGTACAAACTGCGTATGACCTAGTAGAGTAAAATAAAGTAATTTACTCTCCGGAAGCAAGCAAGGAACCTTTCCATCAATTCCGAGCAAGGGTCCTAAGGCACAGGCGAATTCAAAAATTTCAGCAAAAATTCCTAGATAAGATAAAAAGTTAGCTACGAGTGATAATACTAATAGAATGTTAATATGTTTGTAATTTAACGCAAATATTTACATGTACAAGTTGTTATTGAACTGTCGATTATGTAGAGTATAGTGTTTAAACATCATA
>NNCF01129413.1:0-28776 GCA_002313205.1 Laupala kohalensis
CCCTGCCCTGCCCTGCCCTGCCCTGCCCTGCCCTGCCCTGCCCTCATGTACTCTCATTTTGTCGTAGACATAGAAAATAGTGCTGCTTTTGTTGTAGACATAGGTTATCATGCTGCTGCTTTTGTCCAATCTTTTTTAATCCTTCTTCATAGTTGAGTTCTCGAACGATGACAATCTCTTCATCCATATGTTTCTTCAAGAGTTCTACTTCTTCAAAAATTTGTTGTACATTTTTTGTTCGTTTTTGAATCGAATATAGATAGCTTCAATGAGCGTGTGATGTAGTTCGTCAACATTGCTTTTAATTTTATTGCGAACACAATGTAGACTTGCGAGATCATCAACATCGTCAACACGCTTGTCTACACTATCGAGGATCGTTTTCACTAGCGCATCCACATAACCTTTACTTACAACATTATCTTCACACTCTTCACGTTCTTCAGCGAAGACGGTCCATACATGTCGTTGCACTTTCTTTTCAATTTANCGAAGTTCTGTTTTGCTTACGGGAAGATCATTTTCCACATGCCTCGCATGAGCTTCATCGCTAATAATTTTTTGTACTTCGCTTATTCGTTCATCCATATATGCTTTGATATCAGATGACAGCAAAGGACATTTATCACACTGTGTTGACACGCTTCAAGCCATGATGATACAACGTCCGAAAGCTGTTCGTCCTCTCATTTTATAGCTTGTCCTCCCTGTAATAAAAATTGCTTCTTCCAGTAATGTTCGAGGCTTTGGTGCGCCAAAAAATAAGAGGTTGCATGTAGTGTCGTGTTCTGCTCACAGTACGTCGTGTTTGCATATCGAATGTTTGCTTTCGGACGTTGTATCATCATGGCTTGAAGCGTGTCAACACAGTGTGATAAATGTCCTTTGCTGTCATCTGATATCAAAGCATATTATCCCAATGCACATGCACATTTTCCAATATAAGCTCTATGTTATGCCAATATGCGCAAGAAATGCGTTTCGATATTCATCTTCTCGAAGTTCCTCATTGTAAATTTCACTTACGACATTAGACAGAATATCGATAAGGGTTACATTCGTTTCAAGAGGTTTGATCGCGAAGTTTAGCATACTGTTGGAGGAGTGTTGTGATTTCATCTGTTCTTTTTGGCTTGCAAATTTCCTCGATAATATTTCCTCTCAATAGAATTTTGAAGTCTTAGATTATAAAATGTAAAATTTCTCGGTTGCGTATAAAGATGTGGATACAATCGATGTCTATAGCTATGAAAATCATGAAGTATGTCTTGAGGAGGAGGAAAAATCAATAACACTACATCAACTTGGTACATGTCAGTCGATTTTGTAACCAAGGTTGGAGACATGTTTTGCGGAAGCTGTGTCCACAGTATGTCGTTAACATTTCCCTTTCTTGCACACGATCGCGAAGACATATGGAACACTCAACCGTTTCTGGAGGCACGAAGAAAAGTCTGCAACGTTTGACCATGTGTCATTCTTTCAATTCTTTCTCTTCTTCTAGACATAAGATGTTCTAGAGATAAGATGTTAACTCTCAATCCATAATGAACATGACAATGTTATATTAATTCTATAGTCATATCGATTAAGTGAATGAGCTCAGATGGCATATTGTGGTGGAAAGTAAAATAGAGTAGTGGGTAATTAGTGTACCTGGCCCACTCAGCAGTCATCATCACGCTCCGGCTATCTAATCAAACTAATTCGGAAGGACGGGTTCGGTCCTTTATTTCTAAAACACACAGCTTAGATAAATTTGGTTTTAAATACTAACTACTTATATTTCTAAAAATAGCTACATTTCTACTCATGCACACATCCCCCATACACTCCCACCAAAATCACACGTTATCACAATATTAGAATTCTTTAGATGAAGCGTTGGTACACTATCAGCCTCAACATGATTTGCTTCATTATGAATAAATGATTACAATTGACAAAATAAGTTGTTTTTATGAATTTATAATAACGCCAAACCTTGACTTAGTTCTTAATCACGAAACTTACGCTTAGTTATTCTCATAATCACTCGCCACTTCTGCTAATTTTCTGATCGCAGTCAGAATCATTTACCTTACATTGGAATGTTTATAGAAGGCCTGCCAGTTTCGAAACTGCATGGTGGAGAGGGTCCTTCCGGGATCTCTGACCCAGGTACTGCCTTGTTGTCTCTGCGCCCCCGCTCGACAGCTGTTGGTGCGTTGTTGAAGGCTAATAACCCGCGCACCGCCCCTCGCAGAACCATACAGCTTGCCACCAGTCGGCTCGAAGACCTCGACGGCCTAATTACGGTACTTAACCGTTTAGCTAATTAGCTAACTATCGGAATACATGATGAGAGGTTTTCAAGGACTGAAGCCCCTTCACGCCTCGGTGATCTCGTTCCGCGAAGCCGAGTTCAGCACTCTAGTTAAAACGAAGTATTCGTTAATAGCTCATCAATATGTTCCGCGATCAAACGATGTCTTGTTGTCTCTGCTATTGAAATGATTATTTTAACGGTCGTTCCACGTCTGCGTCAACCATCTTCTTGTTGTTCCTTTAGCTCACCTCTTCAAAATGCAGCCTCCTCGAGTGCGCAATGGTATAATGTAATATTTCTTTAGATATTATTCCTACCAGTCCTCCCATTAATGGAATAAATTAATTTCTCATCACAATATATCTTCTTTTAAAATACCCAAGTACAATAATCATGTTTCGAAGGTTATTTCTCAACATGCTTGTTATAATATCCATCATTTTGTCATCGTAGATAAGATTGAGTATCTCACTAGTCAAATATGGAAAATAATAATTACAAACTACATCGGTTTGACCAACCAATACAGGGTCTATATCATTCATTTGTTCTAATACATTCTCTTCACATATAAATGCGAATTTCAATACTTTGGTTGTCTTCTTCCCGATTAAAGGATGACGACATAGTGTACAATTATTATGTTGTTTCATCCAATACTCGATGCATGGTTTACAGAAGGTATGCATGCACGGCGTGATGAATATGTTCGATTTATCATTTATTACAGGTAACTGTTCAATACACACTGTTCGACATGAGGTATAGTGGGACACTGTGCGATAAAAAACCGGGAGTGATATGGGAACTTCCTGCTTCCGTGCTTCGGCGCGCAAGCAAGCTACAATGAACGTAAAGAAATACTATGTATAGTATAAAAAATTTCTTAAAATAACTACTAAGCAAAACTCTGTTATGAAATAAAGTAAAAAATAATAACTTTTTAAAACAACAAGCAATATAAATAACTTAAATGCACAAGAAAGAATTTAACCAAAAAATGTTTCGTGAAAATAAATAAACTAGATTATTTTCATACTTACACATAAGCTTGTGTCACGCTGTAGAATGATAATCACGAGCACAAAATAAAAAAAGCTTCAAAATTCTTTTTCTTCTTCAAAACAATGTTCACAGTTCAAACGCAGTAAATAAACTGTTATGTTCTCGGAGTGAAGAGTGGTAACATATATATACATACCCTGCAATGTGTAGACGTGTGAGGAGTTGTGATAAATTTCAAAAAACATTTGAGTGATATAATTTTAATGATGCGTGGTCACACGTGCAGTTTTATTGTTGAGATACAGTAAAAAGAGGTTACACGTGAGAGGATATGGTTTGCCGTATCATGGATGTTGGGGATTTTTCTTCATTGCTGCAGGGAAATGGTATAGCGAATCATAAGTATTTTTTTTATGTTGGGATTTTTGCTTCATTACAGCAGGGAAATGGTGTGGCGTTCATGATAAAAATTTATTTCTGATGTAAAAAGTTGCTTATTTCAGGCGCTTGTAAGGACATGTGGTACGGCTAGTTTCCGCGCGGTATTCCTTATGCGATGCGTGCGGATGGGTCAGGGCGTGTCTGTCAGTATCCGCCCTATATTACAACCATACAAGAAGTACGAAGCTTCATTTACTACGAAAAAGTCTTAGGAGATTGATATGGAAAGTAATAATACTGTTGATTTGGAAGACGATTTTTACGGTAAGTATTCATCTCAGTATTGATACAAGTTTAACATACGACAATGTTCAATTTTTTCTTTTAGATGTTGCAACGCTTATTCTGAGCAATGAAGGAGGTGCAGAATGGCGAACACAGGGTTAGTTATTTCGTCTATTTCATCCTTTTCATTAAAAACATGTTATTAAACATTTTTTTATGTAGTTTACTTTAAGGTACTGCCACCCTCACCACCGCGACGACAACCAGAAAATATTAGGCGTATGTAGCATGCAATAACTTTTTTCTTTCCGATAAATTTTTTAAATTCATGTAGCATTAATTCTTTTTGCAGAAGAATCACATCTACCGTCAACACAAGGTATGTGTGTTTTTAATTTTTTATGTTCTTTTCTTATAGCCATGTAATCACAGTGTATGTTTTTTGTATTTTTAGCGATTGTCGATGTTCTTAGAGATAGGAGTTTTACAGCATTTCTTGGGTTAATAAATGACGAAGATGAAGCTAAATGTATGCGTTCTTTTTTGTTCTTCTCTTGTAGGTATGGAAACACGCTGTGTTTGAAAAATGTCTTTTCTTAATTTTAGAACAAAGGCGGGGGCGTGAAACACGCCGAGCTCTCTCAACCCTGACGAAGTGTATGGAACAAAAACATTCAATATTTTCTTTTTTGTTTTATTTAGATATATTTATATATAGTTTAACATATTTTTTCTTTTCAGAAATTGATACTTTATCATAGTGGTATATTCTCCCCCGACGATTATTGTCTATGACAGATGCGGAAATATCGTTGGAGGTGGCTGCCTTTGTAACATCAATGCAGATGGATCGTATGTAAAACATCAAAAAATACTTATTTCATTAACTAAATTTTTTTCATTTGATACATTTTTTAAGAAGCTACCTTCAACGTCATGACCGGCAAGTAAGAACAGGAGGAAGTGAGTACTATCCATGGGCGCGATTCCTCTTATTCTATGCTTCAGTGGACAGACAGACATTCCTCCTATAATAACCGTATTATATACGTGGATGTATACAAAATAGTTAGCATATTCAAGAACCGTTTGAATTTTAAAAGATATGTAAAACTACTTAATAATGTTCAACTACGTTGAACCATTTTAATAACACCTATAAAATTACAGCGAGTTTAGAATGTCAGTTTATGATAGAGAAACCAAATGTAGTAGAACTTTCGAGACTTTACCTTTCCTTTCCGGTCGAGGATGTTTTCCAGTCGAGGTCGTGAATAGGACTATCAACAAAATATCGTTGAGCTAATAAATAGGCGTTATGAAGATTTTAGTGAGAGCGATAGCAATAAGGCGTTTAAGATTGTACGTCGATTATCATTGTAATGATTTCAATCATGTCAGATCGGGTTATGTACGCTTGCCTCTGCCCTTTCAACATTTGTAAAAGGGAATCGTGAATGTGCAGATTGATGAAAAATGTTTTATTTGGTCGATAGCGGCAATGCTGTCGTCGTAACCGTACTCGCATCCCACATTCTACTCGACCGTCACACTATCGCGACATGTTTCAGAGACTCGTGGGTACATTAAATTTGAAAGAGATTCACTTCGCGATGAAAGTTTGAGATTTACATCGATTTAAAAAATTAAATCCCGATTATTCAATACATGTACATCATTTGATATGGTCGGCGACGTAAAACAAGTCAGTATTACAAGTCAGCCATTACGCTCGAACGGTAAAACAATTTCATACGAATCTATTATTATATAATCATCACTATTTTTGGATTAAGGATATGAGTCGATTACTCGGTTCTCAACTATCGAAAAACGAACATCATATATTTAACTGTAATTTTAACTGTAATGCTTCACAAAAAATAATTTTTTTAAAATTTATATTTAAAATTAATATTTGGTTTAAATTTTTCCAGTTTATTCAGATTTTTTCAGTAAATCCAGTTGAGATAGTTTCCACTTCGTAGAGGGAATAAAGTAAGAGATGGAAGGGATAAACTTTTTTCGGTGGTGGTGGGGGAAATGACGTCATTGATTGGTGATGGTGGTGGTGGGGGACACACATATCACTGCCACTTAGCCATGCTGATGATGTAGTTTCTCTTTAGCAGCCGCCGAGGATTGGTCGTCGAGGTCATTTTCAACACAGCCCGGATAGCTCAGCCAAGAGAGTGAAAGACTGCGGAACAGGGTTCGATTCCCTGTTCGGGCGTACATTTTTTGTATCTGTAATGATGTTACGCAATGTTACGCCATGTTCCGCAATATGATGATATGGTCTTGTTATCGACAGGGCGGCACGATTTCTAATTTCCGATTCAGATAAGCCACTTTCGGTTGCGGTTTACAACTTCCGATTATTCGTTTACCTTTTCCGGTCACCACCCCAATTGCCTAGTTCTAAACCGGCACTTTTCAATAAAATTCGCAACTTTCTGTGATATGCTTTCATCTGGCTTTAAACCGACACAAGTCCCCTACTCGCGGCTCCTGCGTAATAATGTAGTGTACAGTCATGTTTTGTATTAAATTTGTATGTATGTATATATGTATGCATGCACTCTCTTGTACTCATCTGTATGTTGGGTCCTAAAAGCAAAGCATGTACAGGAGCTGAGTTCTTTTCACATGAAATGCCTGAGATCTATAGCACAAATCAGCTGGAAAGATATGATTTCGAACGAAGAGGTCCTGAAACAAACATATGTTGAAAGTTGATGAAATTATCCGGATTCGACGCCACCGATGGGAAGGTCACCTCAGCCGTATGTTGACTAACCGCATTTCCCATCAAATTACTTTCTGTCAAATAAGTGAAGGAACTCGGCCCCAGCAGAAACCCAAAAAACGCTGGACACACCTTATAAAAAATGACATCAAACTCCTGAAAATCGAAAAAAGAGACTGGAGGTCCATAGCATCGGACAGAAATCTTCGGCGATCAAAAATACATACACATCCAATAACAGCTTTACAAAATCATTCAACAAGCTGCACAGAAAAGGCAAGTCCAACATGAGGAACAAGAGCAGTGGGAATGGAAGTGTCCACTTTTCGAGTTCAAAAAAGAAGGCAGGAAATGCTGCCAATATGTTAGTTTGCACATATCACAAGCCCACAAAGATAGAGTGTTCATAACTCAAAACTATAGTGCCCTCACCTGTGAATATTGCGGTCACGTTTCAAAATCGAAAGCTGGAGTCACAAACCATAAAAGACATCGTCATCCTAAAACCCCATCAAATACTCTAAAACCTCTTAAGCTGCCTCTACGAGTACCCAACCTAATCAACAACCATTACCGACACAGTCACCGGTGACCGATGATATCAAAGGCAGGACTCAAAAGTCATTTGAATGGCGCATCTTGCAAAGGATTTAAGAGGAGGCTGAGAGATTTACCCACATACTGAGTGAGGTGAGATCTTCGTTAAGTTTTTGCGCAATTGAAGTTATGTTAGACGATTTGCCACAAATATAAATTTGAAGATCGTCGGCGTACATTTGAAATTTGCTATGCTTAAGAGATTTGTTGACGTCATGAACGTAAATTAAAAAAGTAAAGGGACCGAGGACACTTCCTTGCGCAACACCACGCACCGTTTGAAGAGAAGATGTTGTGTTTTTTCCAGATACTACAATTTGTTTTCGTCCTGTTAAATATTCCGAAAACCATTTTATTGAAGGCCATCCGAAACCTAAAGTCTTCATTTTTATAAGCAAAATATCATGATCAACGGAATCAAATGCCTTGCTAAAATCGAGAAGGACAAGAATAGTTACGTTTCCCGTGCCAATTGAATTGTGAGCATCTTCTATACCATTCAACAGGGTTGTTCCTGTACTTCTACCTGAACGGAAAGCGGATTGACATTCATTAATGAAATTTTTGTGATTAAGGTAGCTCTCCACTTGATTTCGAACAACTTTTTCTAATATTTTCGACAGAGTGGGGAGAATACTAATTGGTTGACTAATTGGTCCCCCAAAAGACAAAAACACAAAAGGTAATCAAATATTCATATTAACACTAACGCCGAAGTGACGTCATTCCCACCAAAAAGACACACTAAATTACACTGGCTTTAACCATATTATTTTCTAGTTGACAATTTACTCTACCTTCCTCATATCAGTAACAATTCACTGAATTTAACTACCATCCAATCTGATCAATAATTAAGCATACTTTTCTTTCTATCAAAGGTTATACACTGAATTTAATCCTAAACTTATTTTATTTACAATTTAATTTATCTTTCACTCAACAATAACAATTCACTGAATTTACATGGCATAACTCTATTGGCAAATGAGTTCAGTCTGGGCACTGATTTAGTCCAGAGTTCGTGCTCTTTTTATAACTGATGCCAATTACTCTATGACGCGCAAGCGCAATACGATGTTGGTTTAAACATTTACCAACAATCGCACAATACCTCTCAAGATGACAGACTAGGCAGGCCGTAGAGTAGGGTCCTCGCAGAGGTCAGCACGGCTCCAATCTCGGCATCTGCTAACGGCTTCGATCAGCGGCGACTACCCCAAAAGTTGCCCTATTCGTTTTCTGCGTAATCGGCTCCTCCGAAACACAGCGTCAGCATTTACAATGTCCGTTCGAATAACCACTCGAAAATGGTTTTTGCGTGGTTGGGATCGAGGTCAGCTTATTTACTCGTCCCGATGATCAAATCAAGATCAACAATTAAATCTTGAACGCAAAATAAACATCTGACGAAACATGAACTATGAAAAAATCTGAGCAGTATCAGCTATCTGAGCGAACTCAGAAACATATCAAAAACGTCGAGAAATACTGAGCAACATCTGAGAAATATATCAGACAAACATTCGCGATCCAAAACACATGACTGAGCGATCTCCGACAAAAAAACGTGAGCTATCTGAGCGACACGAGTGAGTGAGCGATCTCCGACGAACATGTGTGAGCTATCTGCGAAACATAAGTGAGAGCGATCTCCGACGAACATAAGTGAGCGATCTCCGACGACACTTGTCTGAGCGATCTCCGACGAAAAAACAATTAGCGATCTCCGACGACACATAAGTGAGCTATCTCAGCGAAACATAAGTGAGACTGAAATTTTGTTTGCCATTCCTTAAATGGGCTCGATTCCCCCTCTTGCCTACTCTTCTTCCAAAAAATCTTCAAAATTTTGAATCCCACGTGACCGAAACTTCCAATGCCAAAACGATTCCCTTTTCTTACGCCTCGACTCTGATTGGGAAATTTTTAAAGGGCTTCTAACGTTTTCTTGCAACGACGTTTTACTTTCAACGATTTTTCAAACAAGCTGTCTCTTGTTTCGACCTTTCGCACATCTGGGTTTATTTGGTCGGGTTGGGTCGCCTCCCCCATCCCCTCGCTAACTTGCAATTTCTAAAAAGTCGTAAATTTGTCTTGACGCCAAAAGAAGGCGACAGAGGACTGCGCCACACCCGATGGGACCGTAGCCCTTCGTCAATCTCCAACGGCCGTCCTTTTAAATTTCTTCAACTCTCCCTCTCTTCTAAATTTCATTATTTTCTAACAAGGATGACTTATTTAACAATTAATTGCTGAGTTATTCAAATCTCACAATATTTCTTAAGCTTTTGCATAATTTGATGTCTTCTTCGTCTTTTGTTTTTCTGGAATCTACAAACGCTGCATCTCTATCCTTCTTTAACTGTTTGATTTAAAGTTAACCAAGGTGCTGGGGGCCGAGTTACACGGGCTTTCTTAATGGGTATGTTTGCCAATATGGTTAATTAATTGGTCAGTAAAAAGCTTTATTTCGTTGCCCAGAGACGCGTCGTTGTAAATGTCATGCCATGATATATTTAATCCTTTATTGAGAAAGTTACATGGGTCTAAATTCTTAAAATTACAATACTCTAGTATATCCGGTTCATACATAGGACGTTTCAGACCATAAGAAACAAATTATATCGTACTTAGAGATACCGGGAACTGGAATTTGCCCACATAATCGAACCTTTTCCGGGTTTGAAGTAATAAGATGATCGATCCAAGTATCAGAATTATTTGTGTGATGAGTCTGCTCCAGAGGAAGAATTTTTAATATCATACCATGAAATAATCTATTAAAGTTAATGAAGTGTGAAGAATTTTCTTTTGAGAGATCACAGTTAAAATCACCCATCACGATTACGGAATCAAATTTAGTTGTACAAATTGAGAATAATTCATCAAGCTCATGAATATTATCACACTTAGGGAGTTTGTATACAACCATTAACAGGCATTTTTTGTTTTTTTAAGTAATTTCAATAAAAAGATTCTGGACTTTGCGCGTAATGTCGTTTTCAGAAGAAAATACAATTTTGCTTTTTAAATCAACGCTTTTTTAATATATGTCCCAAATCCGCCTCCTCCACAAATTTTTCTGTCAGTTTGTGAAAGGTGATATCCGGGAACATTGACTAATCCTGAACTTAAAGAATTTTTGAGTCATGTTTCACTTACGAGCAATACGTGGAGTTCACAGTTAGACAGGATTCTAAGAACTTCGGAGTGATGACACAAGAGGGATTGTGCATTGACATGCACTACAAATAGAGTATGCCGAAAAGGATTACTAAGAGTGTTGTCTTGCGAAACACAGGTGGCAGCTGAAAAGACAGTTTCTAACAAAAGGGTTTGGGAAGTTTCTAACGGTTGTACAGGTAGCAGGCGGAAAAGTTCTATTTAAATATTTCTGAAAATTCTTAAGGGGTGTACATGCGAGGATGCGGTGCAGTAATATTGATAATTAATTCAGTTCACACAAATTACTGCTATAATATCGAAATTACTAAAGCTATCATATCGAAATGATGAATAAATAATAATTTTCTTTAAACTCTGGAAAATTATAATTGGAATAAATAAAAAACAAAAAGACAAGGAATAAATTCTGGACGGTAATTTAACATCAATATAAATTATATGAAAGACCTAAGTAGTGAAGTAGAGATGAAAAAAAAATTCTTCGTTAAATTACTATAGGGGAAAAACGGAAAGATATTAATCAAAGAAATTTAACAAGGATTTGGTAAGAAGGAAAGTAGTTCACTTCCGTAAGTGATAAGGGGGAAGAATATTATAGATCAATAGATGAAAAGGATTCAAAAAAGAATTATGGAAAAAGGACTAGAAATGGAGAGAAAATTAAAAATTAAGAAGAAAAATACAAACGAGAAAAAGGAAAAATACAGATAAGAAAATTGAAGTTTCTCTGGTTTTTTGAAAAGAGTAGAGCCGAGAGCATGGCTAGTTAAGGTTTGAGAGCTCAGCCATAGTTTTTATTCGGTGGCGCGTCGTTCCTTTCTTTACTACAATTATGCCATCCTTAGTCCATACATACGAGGTCCCATATCGCGCAATGGCAACCTGAAGAACTTCCAGCCTAAATCTCGTAAGATCCTCCCGAATAGTAAGACCAGTCCCTTTTAACTGACGTTTTGCGCGAAACACTTCTCGTCGTTTCGTATAAGAAGCAAATTTAACGATTATCAGGCGAATTTTACCCTGGATCGTCGGACCAACTCTGTGACTTCTGTCTATGTCACATAAATCAAGAGGTACACTTATCTGCTTAGCGACATTCATAGCTAAGATGTCCGTGTCCTCCTTCTCCAACTCAGCGACTCCGAAGATACGCAGCGAGTTGCGACGCGTGTACTTCTCGAGTTGGTCAGTCCGCTCCTCGAGTTGGCGTTTCAGATCAGTATCTTCCTTTTAGATTTATCTAGATCCTTCTTAGATCTGAAACCAAATTGATATTAAAATTTATTGTTTCTTCTAGTCGCTTACAGACTAGCTCCGTCACTAAGTTGGGTAACGTATTTAGAACATCTCCTGACTGTAAGGCCTGTTGCACTGCATTGGCAATCTCAGAAGAAACTTGAGATCTATTAACAGACTTAGCAGGTTTGGGAGGCATTATTAACTTTTTTATCTCAGAAAAGCGAAAAAGGAAAAAAAGGTGATAGATGGGACAAGTGAATCCAACAAAGAGATCGCACTAAAAAACTGCTATAGTCAATTTTTAAAAAACAATTTAGCTGACAAAAACAGTATTTACTGAAAAATGTGTAATTATCTTATTATTGAAGGTAGATGATGACACTGCTTGCCCGTCGACTACCTGCTCAAGGAAACACTTGCAAAGCCGGGAGCGCTCGGAGGAAGATACTCACGCGACGACGGTCTTGAGACGACTGATGATAAGCTAGGGGCGAAAAAAATACCACAAATTAGTATATTATACAAGGAGAAACAACGTGCAAAAATCTGTAGAATTGGATATTAGAAGTAGAATAATGGAAAATATATTACGAAAATGCAGAGTATACAGAGGACTACAGTTATAGAGTAGACGAGGTCACGCAGACATTTCGTTTTTACCGTTGTCATAAATATGGACGTGTGGCAGCTGTCTGTAGAGAGACAACGGAAACATGTGGTCATTGTGGATTGACGGGTCATTGGTATGAAAGATGTGGAAGGAAAGGATGTGTCAATTGTAGCCGAAAGTGTATAGACAGTAGTCATAGTACATTGAGTAGACAGTGCCCAGAGTATAAGACAGCGCAGAGAATACTAATCAGCCAAACAAAATATGATTAGTCATACAATAAAACTGACAGAGAATGAAGTTGTCATCACAGGAGACGGGAGAGTACATACAACGAAGGGATATAGTCATTGGATGTTTTAGGAAATTTATCATGTTCATGGAAAGATGAAGAATGTATCCATATCATACAGAGTAGTAGCTGCGACTGACCCATGGAGCGCAGTAATAATCCGATGTAAAGGAGATGTGATGATACAAAACCAATATATTACATCACATTGCCAGAAAAACACAGTAATTACAAAAACACATTAATGATAATTAACTACTAAAGACAATACTAAAACAACATACGGGATGATTTAAAACATATAAGGGAAATATTAGACAAAAATGAAGCAAATGATATACTGCTATGCATTGATTCAAACGCACGAACTGAATGGTTAGACGAAATATGTACGACAAAACGGGGGAGAGATTTCAAAATTAATTTTAGAAACAAAATTAATAATAGTAAATGAATATGATGAATATACATTTGATGGTAACAGAGGACGTTCAATTATAGGCATAACATTAAAAAACAAATGGAACACAGGACAAATAACACAAAGGCGAACTGGGCAAGGCCTTCAGAACGATCACAAGGCTATAGAAATTACGTGGCAGCCATGAACAAAACCACTGAAAAGATATGAAAGTGGATTTTCGACGAATAGACTGGAACAAGATAAATGAAGAGAAACAATCTTCTAGATATAGTAGAGCAAAAATGACAAATACAGATGACATGGAAGAAAATGTTGATACATTGCAAATAAGATTATTGCAAATCTGTGCAAATGCATCGAAAAAGAGAAAGGAAACAAGAAAACCAGTACAATGGTGGACAAAAGAGCTGACGAAACTAAAAAGAGACATAATAGGAAACGACATACACTACAACGAAGAAATAGAGGAACTCCCACAAGAATATAAAGTATTAAAGAAGCAATTTAAGGAGATAGTGTTAACAGAGAAGTTGGCAAAATTTCATCCTAACAAGGATAACCAAATCAATATGGGGAATACCATATTTGATGAGTCTAGACAAAACACGACGTAAAGAAATTTGGGTTACTTTGACAAAAAAATGGAAACCTCACAACAAACTGGCGTGGAACAGGGGAGTGTTTAGTAGATACATTGTATCAAAGGAATAAAACAAAAGACTGGGACTATGATAACATCACAATATCACACGACGAAAAGGTAACAGAAAAATAATTTCAAACAGCAGTTTCAAGATTAAAACCACATAAAACACCAAGTTATGACGCAATAACTCATGAGATGGTACAAAAGACTTACAACATTTTATTATAACAAGAAGTAAAAGATTTCGTCTTTCTGTCATTATTTATTGATGCAAAAGGCCTTTACGGCCGCAGGACGGCCATCTTCAGTGCTACTATTTTTTTACAAACTAGAAATTACATAATAAATGTAAATTGAAACATTCTAAAAACAATCTACCTCCTCCTTCTTCTTCTTCTTCGAAAATTTTCCATATAATATGAAATAATAACAGGAAATGAGAAAGCTGGAATACCTGGGTCCTTTGCCAAGCGGTGGCTGAAAACACCGTTGTCTCATGAAGGGTCAGATTATATAGGGACGTTTCAGGAATTTCCATTGACGTCACGGGTTTTCCGTATAATGGGCTCAGTTGTTTTATGGGTAATTTTAGCAGGGGGAGGAAATGACTGGAATTTAATGATTGAGTGTGAAAATGTTGGAGTTAAGTGATTTGTGAATGTGAATGTTTTCTAGTTTAAGTCTTTTCCAGTCATTCTTTTATATTTCTAAAATTTGGAAATCATTGACTGTGTGGAATGTGTGATTGTTTTCTATAAGATGTGTGGCGAAATACGAATGTCCGGTGAAGTGTTTGAAAGCGTGAATGTGTTCATGTAGTCTTTTTGATAAACAGCTACAAGATAGTCCCACGTACATCGCGTTGCATTCACCGCATGTGAGTGCGTACACTCCCTGTGAAACATCCTCTCCCACACAAAAACCCTACACCCCTCTCGCAATTAAGTGGCTTACTTTACAAATGGGACAATGATATTTAAAATAGGAGATGAACAAATAGATAGACAGGCTTCCATATGTTGTACACAAGGGTCTTCAAGCGGACCCATTTTCTGGAATGTAGTGCTTGACCAAATATTATGGGAACTCGAAAATTACGCCATAAGTTTAGTTGCCTTTGCTGACGATGTAGTTCTGATAGCGAAGGGAGATACATGAAAAGTATTAGAGGAGAAAACGCAAAATATAGGGAATATATGTGCGGAAGCATGTGTGAAAAGAGGACTGAAAATAAACAGAAACAAAACACGAAGAGAATGGTTGGGACACTCAAACCAAAATAGACGAAATATAATTGTGAAAATGGATGGACAAAAGATACATGTGGTCAAAATTCATCGCTACTTAGGAGTGGTATTAGATCAACATTCGTCGAACACTTAACACACATAAGAAAGAGAATAAATATCGCATTGTATAGTATGATTAGGATAGGAATAATGCTCTTCAGTATATCACGGAGAGAGTTATTATCATTATGTTGGAGCACTAAGACAAATAATAAGACACGGTTGTGTAGTTTGAGCAGAAAAGTTGTTAATGTTCAATTTGAAAATACATTAAAATCAATAGAACGACAACGCCAAGAAGTTTACACAAAGGACATTGGGTCATTACCAAGTGTAGGCAGCTAACGCGAAGATATGTATATTGGGTTGGAATGATGAAAGAATTGCACAGTTCAGAAGTGCCAAATTTGAAGGGAATATCAATGTAACTCACCCAAAGAATTCGAGTCATGTCCACGAGAAAAAGAAAATCGTGGTTTGCATTGAGTTTACATTGATTTCGCTAGCCCAATTTTTAGTTCATATGGATGCTGGTGGTATTCAAATTTTTCATATGCTATGGAAAAGCCAAAGCTGGCTGCAGAATGCATCAGTAAGAGCATATTAATAACCTGACAATTCACGGAAATTCTTGACACAGAAAACGGTGTGCAGTTCACAACCTGTCCCATGAATTTTCAGTGCACTATTCAAGGAAATTTGCAGAGCAAAATGACATACGACATCTTTGTATTTCGTCCTGAATAAAATGGGGAAGCGGAAAGATTTGTGTAGACGTTTAAAAATGATATCCGTAAGTCAATTGCAGATGGTCTTGATAAAGAGCAGGCTATGCAGCAGCTATTGATTTCATGTAGCACATCACTAAGGTCAAACTGTAAGACACTGATCGAAAGGTTGCATGGGAGACAACCATGAACACGACTAGCATTATTGATGCCGACGCACGAAATAAATCCAATATGGAAGTATAAATTCACAGTACGCAAGAAAATACACATATATGTGGAAATATTTTATGGGTTGGTAAATGGATTCCAGGAATAATTGTTGTGCCTAAGTAGCTAAGATGTATAAGATAAAGACAGGTCGAGGTAAAGTACTCAGACACCAGAATCAGTAGACAAACGGTGGAATGTGGTGGAAGTGAGCGATTCTGAGAACTCGGATTTTATGTTGCGGGATCGCATGGTCCTATAAATCAAGCGCATCGAAAGCAACAATTATTAATTTTTTAAAATTTATTTTATTTCAAGGAATTAATACATCTCATATATATTAAAACACTTAAGGTACATTCGCCTTCAGCCACATATCTCGACCACCTTGTGTGCGAGGTCTTATTACAAGGCTCTGTTGCAGGATTGTAGCATTCTTCAATGGTTATGCCACGTTTTTGCAACACTTCTCAGGCTCGTTTTGCATATCCTGTCTACATCTCGAAAGGGCGGGTGCTTATCATCTTCCAAATTCCCCTTTCTTTTTATTCGTTTATTTTCTCGTGTTCACAACGTATACCCATATGCTTCTCGTAATATAGCAATCTTGTTAACAAATTCCTCCAGCAAGAGGAATTATTCTTTAGTTTTGATAAATTTTATGATATTCTTCGTATTTATTGTGTCCAACTTGTTATATTTTGTAATGTAACTGGCCCTCTCTCTCTGCTCCAAACCTCTTACATTCCCATATAAAATAATCTGACGTTTCTTGTACTTTCCTACATTCACTTGTCTCATCTTTTATCTTTTTAATTCGTTTCAGGCACTTTTTGAATTTTGTCATAAATTCAGTTAAAATTTACTTGGTCAGAACCATTTCTTATTGCTTTTTGCAAACTGTACGTCATCTATGTAACGGTACATGTCGCGACCTTTATCCGCGGTGTTCCAACAGATTTGCCATCCCTTTATTTTTCCCTCGTTACGTTCTTCTGATCTTTAGTTTTCTTCTTTCCAGTTACACTTACAAATCTATAGGCATGATTCCTATTACCTAAGCTAAAGCATCATTGGAGACTGTCCGATATACTGGCGCCAGCTTTAGAAGCCACATTCTCTCGGTTGATCTTATCATTTTTTCATATTTAATATTTATTATCCGGTGTCCCTATATTTCACAACCGTAGGTCAATAATGGTCGTATTGCCCCTATATACAAAGTTAGGTTTTGTCGTTGTATGATAAATCTCTGCAGCCCAACCCTCAATGAACTGAAATATATTAATTTCACTCTTTGCTGGACATACTTTAGATGTTCCTCAGAGAGAAGTTTCTCAACAAGCACCATTTTCAAATATTTGTGCATGTGCACTATTTGTACTAATTTTCCATATATACCCAAAGCACATGATACGTGTCTATTCCTCCGATAAATCTAGTTCATAGTCTTTGTATATCTTGGCACACCTATTCAGAATCTCATGAGTCCGCATTTCTAATTTTGGACGACTCACCTCTTTAACTATTATTAAGAGATACTACAGCATATGCGAGACTTTGAATTTTTTCTCTTTTTATAGATCCCATATTATATTATCCATCACTATGTTTATATACAGGCAATCACTGCTTTACCCCTGTAGACACCCAACCATCACCTGTCGAACAATCTGTGCTGAACCCAAGATGAGTACTACATTTCTATCAAAATATGAACATATTGTATTGAATAGATATACTATAATTCTTTTCCTACACAATTTCTCAAGTATAACCGCTCAGTTCGCATTGTCAAAGACCCCTCTTATGTATAGGTATACGAAAATGCAGTTGCCTATTTCCCTCTTAGTTATTATATCCGTAAGTCTATTAATTGCGTTCAGTTCTTTCCCCTCTGAACACATACCGGTTGCCATTTATACTGCCGTGTTTCTCCAAAAAGTCAGTCTTAAAGTTCCACCCAAAACCTTCTCGTAAGTAGGTAGATGTAAGATAGGCCCATATGAACGTGGCTAAGGTGCATCCCTTCATTTTTCCTTAAGGAACATCTTCATTACACTAATTTTCCACTATTTTGGGAAATAAGTTTCTTTGCGACATTTATTATATATTTGTAGCAGTAGTTCTATAATTTCTTCGAATGTTCATTTTGCTATCTTGAGTGGTAACTTATAATATCCCAGAGATTTTCCAACTTTCATTTGCCTAACCACCCTTTCTACTTCTTTTTTAGTTATCTCATCCAATTCCCCTTAAGTCATCCATCCCCTCGACATGTTTTGAGTTCTGATACATCCTTATATACTCCATCTAAGAGCATGTTTCCTGTTTCTTCCGTGTAACATCATTTGCAATCATTGTTATCCTTATCTGCTTTCTTCTTATATTATCGACACACATTAGATATGGAATACCCGATATAGACTCAACACATTTTCCCAACTTTTCCTTTTTGCTGTCTCCACTCCCTCTTGAAAAGCCATTTTACTTTGCATATACATGATTCCACTTTCCTCTACCTCTTCTCTCCTTTTGGTAGAATCCTTATATCTCTATTTTTGTTTCTTTTATTTAACCACATTATATGACAACCAAGGTTTCCCCTTTCATCTGCCTTCCTTCTTGGATACCTAATATTGCGTGCATGTTTCTAGCAAACCAAGTTGTAATCCTTATATTGTCTGATCTATAGACTTCCCTCAGTTCCCAGCTTCTTCCTTTACCCTCTTGCTCAATTGATTCATCTTCTCCTTTATTTTCTTCCAATTAATTTTCTTTTGATGCAGTCTTTTGACCTTCCTTTCTATCAACACATACTGCCTTACGATCGCTGTGCACTCGATTTATGATTTTCCAGTCCTTAATGTGTATCTTCTTTAATCAATTTGACAATGTTAAATCGATATACGATTCTCCATTTGTTCCAAAGTGTGTGTTAGCATCATACTAATTTAATACTATTAAATTGTTTTCTATTATAAATTTCTCCATTGTTTTACCATTTACTGTTGTACGCTTATCTCCTAACAATTTTGTCCTAGCATCTGTATCAAAACGTAATATACTCTTTATATCGTATAAGTTGTGTTATTTCCTTTAATTTTGATCTCTTTTCAAATTCACCTGATACTGGAAGTAAGCATTTACAACTATTATTTCTACATCAAGTTTCTGATTAAGTATAACCTGAAAATGTGTTCCCAAATATTGTTTGAAAAACCTTAACGGTGGTTTCTACACCATTTACATAAATCGCACTCCATGGTTCAGGAGTTCATATTACTCTAAATGCTAGTGGCACATGTTACACAGTTCCATTTATTTAATATTCTTCTTGGAAACATCCTGTTTATATTATTTTGTCTCATATATTCTCCTATATGCAAGGATACTATTTTTCTTCGCTGAGCATTATGTTGCGGTAACCTAATCATATTTGATGCTTTCTCTCATTATCCTTTGAGCTACTTTATACTCCGAACATTGTCGATCCATCACACTGTGTTCACATTCAGCCTTTCTTGTTTCACAATTGGCTCATTGTGGTGTCTCTTTCATCCTATTGCATTCTCCATATCGATGTTCTTCCTCGGCGCAGTATCAACAAATATCTGCTTTCTCACAACAATTTAGATGACCAAATCTGTAATATCGATAACATCTGAACAGGTTTAAGATTTCGCTTATACAGAGGCTTCTCATTTCCCAATTCAGACGTCCTGTCTCAATTACCTCCGTAAAATGGTCTGGCTCCATCCCTTATATCATGTTCTCTTGTTTAATCATTTTATACTTTTCTTGATTCAATACTCTTGTGTCCTTCTGAAAAGATTTCCTTTCGTCTTCTTCGTCAAAGTTCCTTTCACATATCTCTTGAAGTCATTCTTTCTCTTTTAACCTTTCCTTTATTTCCATTACCCCTTTTCAAGGCCGTATATACCTAATATCTATTAATTTTAGTACCTGCTGGTTCTTCAGTCTTCCTTTTCTCTTTCATTTTTATTTAGGAGTACCACTATTACATCTTTCGTCGATGTTTCTCCGATATTTTCACAAGCGTTGTTTTCCTTCAAGCGTTCAGTTAATTTGTTTCGCAATAGGTGCTTTTTTAATCTGTCTTGCACTGTTCCTTCAGTATTAATCTTCTTTCTGATTAGAACTGCTTCTCTTTGCGCCTTGACTGTATTTTCTTTCTGTATAATATCGGTACTCTTTCTTTAACTGAACTTATTTCATCAAGCAGCTCTTGCTCCATTACTAACATCCTTTCTCCCCTCTCTCTTTCCTGCCTTCCTACTTTTTACAAGGCATCATCTATATTTACTCTCGGTTTCAATTTTTCTATTACTCCCTTTCCAAGACAGTTGGTGCTAACTTTATTCATCTGGGTAATCCCTTGTACCTCTTTAATTAAAATTACCTGCAAGTATTCCCATACTCTTTGTACTTTGTCCTAGTTTTAACTTCAAATCGTTCTTTGTCATCTAGAATATTAATCAATTTTTCCTACATAGAATCCATTTGTTTTCTCAAATTACGTTCTATATCATTTTCATGTTTCTGCATTAACTTCTGTACGATTTCAACAAATTTTCTGTATTCCCAGTTTTCTTTCTTGTTCTACCTTGTCTATTTCTTCTTCCTGTCATTCGACATCCGTCAGCATTCTACCCATTTTATCCTTTATCCTACCTATTATCCTCGATGCCACCTTCTTTAACTTTCATTTAAAATACTTAAAATTGTCCAATAACTTTTACTTCGATTTTTTCCATATTGGCATGGCTCTCTGTCCTCGCAAGAATATCTCTCTGGAATATCACAAAACCCTTCATAATCCTTTTTGTGATGTACTTTATTTTTCTCTAATGTAACTAACTCGTCACTTCCCTTCTCTCTCCATTTTCCTTCTTTTATCAAGTCTTCCTGCTCACTTTCTTGATATTTTTCAACTGTCCCTTACTTGTTTCATCCCAAACCCCCTATATCTTGTATGTATCTTTTTTTCCTGTATTTTCCTGAATTTTTAAATTACCGGAATTTTCTTCAGCCAAATGTTGTTTTCGTGAAGGGCTGCGCTCGACGGAGCCACACAACACTACAAGATGAGTCATGAGATGGAGAGTTGGGAGGAGGCTATGGCTACGATGGATTTATGTATTGTTATTTGTCTTTTTGTGTAGTTGTATTTTAGTTATGCCAATAAAATTTGTTACAGTGCGACAGTTGGTTTATAACAAATTGGTGACGAGGCATTTTTAATTCACGATACGGAAGCAGTGACACAGTTGTTCCAGGTCTTGCAGTAGCAACAGGTGCAAACATAGCAGCAAATGCAGCAGCAGATGGCTGTGCTGCTGGAAGCGATGAAGTCCATTCAGCAGACGGCGTGTAAGCAACCGCCGCCGTTTACAAGGTTTGATAGAGATAAGGAAGACTGGTCGCAGTATGTGGCAAGACTAGAGCAGCACCCTAAGTATCACGCGTTAACGGTTGAGAACTGTAGCTAACTGCTTCTTTCTAAGTACTGTTGGAAACCATATTTGTGAATTGCCTAATAAGCTGTGTTCGGGTGAAGATATAACTAAACTGCCTTTTAAATATGTCAAGGTGAAATCGGCGGAGTATTTTGGACGGGCACCGCACGTAGTGGCAGCACGTTTTAATTTATTTTTTCAGAGTATAAAGCAGAGACATTCGCATGCGGATTGGCCTACTGAAGTGAAGGGATTGGTAAAGCGTTGTAGGTTTAGTTGTGGCAAGGAAGGTTTTAAAGAGGATTATTATTAAATAAATAATTAAAAACTTATGACCTTTTTTGGACGAATAATATTTTTATTTTTTGTTCAGAACTCACAACGTTTGACGTGGATTAACGCCGTGATCAGGTGATCAAGAACTTTGAAATTAGAGATAAACATTTCAAAAATGTACCTACGACGGAGTCTAAATTTCATTGAAAACATTTTGAAGACATCAGTAGCAGCAAATATCCTTGAGATATTTTATGATACCCAAAGAACGCAACTGAATAGAATTTACAGAGATAAGTGTGCTAATACATATCGTAAATTTACTCAAGAATTGATTTATAGATTACAGGTTTTGAAAGAAGTTACAGAATTTCGAGAAAAATGTTGTTTTCAATAACACGAAACTCAGTGTTACTGAAGAAGTGAAGCAAATTGTATTCCTTGAAAGCAGCTTCAATTTCTCCGGTGAACATTTGAAGTTTAAAGAAATGTTTAAAGCTATCTTAAAATGCTATATGTAGAAAAACTTAATAGATTTCGGAAGTCATTGATCAGTTTTATAGTAATGGCGCAACAAAAAAGCAGAAATGATAGACACAAATAAGGTATTGTGAAAGAGGTTTTGTTCAATAGAAATTTCGTGAAAACATATTTACAGGAGAATAATAGAATAATGTCTTTTTAACTCCGGCGTATAAGAGACATGTGACAGTTTTAGTGTCTAAAGATCAATAAATTACACAAATTGAATCCATGTTACAAGATAGCACTACATATGAATCTAGAAATAGAAATTCAATTAATAGAATTTTAGCAAATTTACAATCCTTACTTAGACGAGGGAAATTAAACAACTACATAGATACAGAAACATACAATAGTTTGTATACCATTTTAGATAATATTTATTTGAAGACCAAAGATACGCAAACCTAATGTCCCATATAGAATAATTATATTTTCCCAGGATATCCCATTAAAAAGATTTCCTAAATTTATCTTAAATATACTAAGGAATGGATTAAATGAACCCAATAATTCTGTAATTAATAGTTTAGATTTCATCAACAAATATAGAAATACTACTCTTAATTGTTCTATGAAATTAATTTCTTTAGACGTTGTATCATTGTTTACTTGTCATCCTAATGAGGAATTATGTCATTTTGGGGAAATATTAAAAATCTCTGTGAAATTCCAGAAACTGAGATGGAAATAGCTGTTCGATTATTATTGCAGTCTACATATTTTACATTTAATCAAAAAATTTATCATCAGATCGAGGGATGTTCCATGGGTAGTCTTATGAGTTCTATTATGTCAGAATTTGTATTACGTGATTTAGAAAAAAGTCTTAAGAAACTAAATTTTACACCAGTACTTTATGTCTGATATGTTGATATATTTTACATAGTGTCAGAAAATGAAATACAAAACATTTCAGATACATTTAATAATTACCACCCTAGGATAAAATACACATTAGAAATGGAAAATAATAATAAACTAAATTTTCTTGATGTGTTAATTAATTGTGAGGACACTATATTATATTTTAATTAATAAAAAGGACTTATTCAGGTGGTGTGCTAACGTTTTACTCAGAGAATACTTTAACTCAAAAGAGAGCTTTGTTTATAACTTAGTAGAGAATGCTATATTACTTTCGGATGAAAAACATCGGAGGGAAAATTTACAAATAGTGCGTAACATAATTTCCGCTAATTACTATCCCATAGATTGTTAATAAAAATATTAAAAAGAGATTGTATCTTTTTCAAAAGAGGCAACAACTAACGCAACGTCCACAAGATAATATAATTTATGCAGTGTTTCTTCATAACAATTCCATAACTCTTTCACTTCATAGATTACTTCAGTCTGACAATATGAAATTAATTTCAACGTTTAAAAATAATACGAATACTTTGATAACGAAACGGAAATATAAATATCACATGAATACTAACAATGTAGTATACAAAATCAAATGTAAAGATTGTAATGCTAACTACGTATGTCAAGCAAAAAGAAGGTTAGAAACTTGAATCTAGGAAATTTACAATCAGTAGAACAAAGTGTAGTTACCTCCCATTACATTAATAATGATCACTTGATGTATTAGGAAAATACATGAATTTTGGACAAGGAAGTTCATTATTACAAACGTTGTATATCAGAAATTATATTTATAAAAAATACAAACGGGAGTTAGAATCTACGCACTGACACTGAAAAACTATCTGGTTTATACAATACAATATTATAATGTTTGTGTTTCTGCTTTTTTGTAAATATTTAGTGTTTATATTTCTATTTATAACTTGTTCATTTGTCCTGTTGGTATTTTTATTGTTATAATTTGTTATGACTTGATCACCTGACGACGGCGTTAATTCACGTCGAAATATTGTTAGTTCTGAACAAAAATACAAATATTATTCATCCAAAACAAGGTCGTAAATTTTTAACTATTTATTTAATAATAATAATAATACATTACTACGTTAATTAGTAGTGGAATTTGAAGAGGATTACTCGGAGTCGATGATTAGAAATATTTTGTTATTATATACGATGGAAGATAATGTGCGTTTTGAGGAAGTAAAAGCAAAGTGACCTGTCTTTAGCTGACGTTTTCGAATAGCTACCCAGAAGGTGACGCGACATACGGCGGCGCAGATTGAAGAAGGATATATGGTAGTAAGGCTAATGGACCGAAAGAAATTCAGAACAAGGTAGCGGAAAGATAATGAGCCAAGCAATAGGGAGAAATGTAAAGACGAGAGGCGGACGTGTAACAAACACTTCATCGCAAATCTAACAAGGTTTTCATCCCGATTCGTTTTTTTCAAACCAATCATGTCTAACAATGCTACAACCTTTGTTAAAGCTAATAAAGACATCGCAGAATTTCCAAGCTTCATTTCAAGGAAAGTCTTTCCAGAGAAATTCGAATCAATTTTAAGTCATCACAATACTCAGTTAATTTCTGCCCTCCATACAACCCTAATAGAAAGTCTAGTCAAAGCAGCTATCAAATCCTTGAAATATCAAGGATTTGATAAGACGACCAAAAATGTGTTAATCCTATGCAAAGTTACGTGGCTCTAAAAAACCACTTAAATTATTTGTGGAAACTTTGGCCAGTTGATTATATGTTAGTACTCTAAAATAGACTGAAGTGGCGAACAACATCTAAATCCTTAACAGAAAATGAAGTAGTCATTTTAAAGGACTCTCCGGTGCTCTTTGATTGGAAAACAGCTAGGGTTTTCAAGACTTTTCCTGACCAAAATAGGTAAATCCGCACGATACAAGTTAAAACTTCAAAGGGAACGTACATACGTGCCGTTCAAAATGTTCGCCTTTTATCGAAAGAGTAAGAATTACTGTACATTTTTCTCTCCAGGACTGATTACTTACACATTTACAAATAGCGCGCATCCGAATATGTCAGCGGTAACGCAGTGGTACTACGCGTGCAGGGGCTCAGCGGAGCATGTTCCACCTCGTCGCTTCGAGGCGAGTCTTCACGCTGCCTGCAAACCTCGCGCCGCGCCGGTACTTAAGGACTGCACAGCAGCCGCTCAGGGGCAGAGCATCGAACGGTAACGGAGCTTGCCGGTGGCAATGAGGAGGCTGTAGTACAGAGCCCCGCCTCCCTGGCTCAGCCAACAAGTACATGGACACATGAAGAGTCAAGGACATCGTACGGTGAGTGCCGATCTTCTCTCACGAACGTGTCGGAGGTCTCGGTGAGCAACAAGAGAAGATGAACTTATGATTCTGGCGTTGGTCTACGATCAAGATCGGGAAAAAACATTTCAGTAGATTATCTGTACATAGTTTGGTAATTACTGAAGAAATTTATTTTTATCCAATAAATAATCATAGAATTACATTGTGTTAATTTTGGTTGTAAAACATGCCCCATTTCCTCTTTAACTCCTCATCTGAATGAATCCTCTGACTTATCTTGCGACGACATGCTACCTTTCTCTTCAAGCTCGTTAACTCCTTACTTCACCAACGTATACGAGAGATCGGTATAAAACTTGCCCAGTTTTATACCGATATCCCTTTCTTCCACAGTATGCTTCCAAGACACGTAATATATTGAGTTATATATCCTCCACTCGCTTATCTAGATCTTCTTCCTCTCCCTTCCATTCACATTGCCTACCTTCTTCCCTCTCTTCCCTTAATCTATCCCAATTTGCTCTCCTATCATTTATTCTGGATCCTCTTCTTTCTTTTCCAATATATGTTAGCTCACACTGCAACGTCAGATCTCTCTCAACCAGTCTCTAAGCTCTCCAACATGACACTTGTACATTCTGCAGCATCCACTCCATCGCATTCGAATTGCCCGCCCACATATCGATTCTGCAGCCAACGCCGTAGCTTGAGCAGTGAGGCGGAAACACTCCGCCTGCGTTGCCCGCAGGCGCAGCGCGTTCAACACGCGGCCGCCGTCCGCGCTGCCCACTGGCGCAGTGTGTCACAGCGCAGTGTGTCACAGCGCAGTGTTCTACGGCACAGTGTGCCACGGCGCAGTCACTGCCGACGCTACCCACGTTTGCGGAATGCATCGCCACAACGGCCGACCGGTACGCCGCTTCCCCCTCCCCACGGAGCGGAGATAAAACGGCGACTCGCGGTCCAGAGACTGGTAGGGGGGATAGAAGAGGAAAAGCGGATAAGAACGATACGACCCACGAGACTGCACTTAATATTGGAACTTCGACCGGCGACGACTCTTGTGATTCTTCTAGACTTCTATGGCTGTTGGACTATCGGAACACTATCTCGCACGGAAGAATCAACAGCGACCCGGCATATCTACGGACTTTCCTTCTGGTGCAACGACTACTAATGTGCTGGTACACGGCCAAGATTTGGATTTCTTAGCAGAGTATATTTCTTCAGCTCTTAATGAACTCTGTAAAAATTAAACTTCTTTATCATCCACCTTGGCTGTTCTTATCTGGATATAACACATTTGTTATTTGTTTTGTAATGTGATATCAATAATTGATGTTTCGTTTTGTATTTTCAGTGTAAATTTACCGTATGTGTCGTATATTCGAATTCCGTATTTTAATCTTTTTCTAACTGCAATCCTCGTACGTTTCTCTGTCAACCCCACATGTCTCACCGCGTGTTTCAGTCTCCCCCTACAATGATGTCATACGTCCAGTATTTCTCCAGTACCACATCCACCATTTGATTAAGCACCCTTTCATTTCTTGCACACTGAACATATACACGTTTACCATTTTTCCTTTGCTTATGTACGGATTTTGATACATACATATATCCATTTTCTTTCTCCGCAGAAATTCAGTGATTTCACTCGTACCAATAATTTTCCCTTGTAAATTGACTTGTGCGATTTTAATTTCCATTGTTGTGTGACTTCTGCACCTCTTTCACTCGTATATACTCTTGGCATTTTCCCATTACAGAATGGTTATGATCTTCCCCTTTTCCTTCACAATTTATACAATTTCCCCACCCTCTTTCTTGACATTTATCGTATTGTGAACAACACAACACACTAGTCACCTCACAATCTAGAAACAGCACTGCCACACCACTTGCCCTTCCTCTGCTAAACAATGAACCAGGATCTATAAAGAAGAAACAATAAAAAATCGCCAATGTTGTAAGTTGATTGCATTGCGCATACTGTTGGCTTCCTGATAGCTACAGGTGCATGCCAGTTCCAGATATTACTGTTTTTTATACCTGATCATTTACGCAAGAATCTTGTGTATATTTTCGAAATATAATCTAGTGTCAGCAGCGAGCCATTCAGCTAGCAGAATTTGGCCAGAATCAATAATATAGTAGGTCGTTTTAGTGTTCACGGTAAGTGTCATGAACATTAAATCCTATGATCAGAGTAGATCGATGACAATAGAGAGTTAGGTATATTCACAATCGAGTTGACCCTTCCCCCCATTTACCTTACCTCTCAGGAGTCTGTCAGGACACGAAGGAGGAAGATATTAATATATACAAAAATTATTTCAAAAGTAATAAAAATAAGAATACATCGAATAATGACTTGCTAGATTTCATTGAATGAACCTTTAGAGTAAAACGTCTGCGTTATGAAGTCTGGAATGGAATATAGTTGAGTCAAAACATGCAGCCTTTTTCTTTTCTTTTGGTTTTTGACATTCTTGACATGATAACTTGCATAATGTCAAGAATGTCAAAACATGCCCGTGTCTAAAACATGGCGATCTTAGATCAACACCACAAAACTTTAAAGACTGTCCCTGTGATTTATTAATGGTAATTGAAAAAGCTAGCCGGACTGGAAACTGTAATCTTTAAAAATGAAGGGAAGATCAGTTGGGATTAGAGGTATCCGTGGAATAAAAATTATTTCATCTTTTCCTTTTCCAATTAAAATGACTGCCTGGATTATATTTTTCATTAATTTTGTCACACACAATCGTGTCCCATTGCAGAGTTTTGGTGGATCTAAATTTCGCAATAAAATGATTGGAGATCCTACTTTAAGTATAAGGCGATGTTGTGGCAATCCAGCTGGATCAAGTGAATTTAGGAATTCCGTTGGATAATTGACGGCTTCGTCAGCATCCACTACGGTATCAACCGATTTATATTCAATCACGTCTCCTGGCTGAAGTTTCAAACGTTTTTATGTAAATATTGTGTGCATGGAACATTTGCTGTAAATCAGATACAATCTCACTTCTTGTTCCTGAATTGTTGGCGCATCTTTGGTCGGTCTCAACTTGGTCGTTTCCAATAAAATATAATTGTAAAAATTTTGGTTGCTGATTAGGCAACGGCAACAACGATCCTGCTTTATAGTATATCTGCCCTTGTACTGTGAAATTGGATTGAAATCCAGGCTGATTAATACCAGATGTGGCTCCAAATGAGGTCATTTGAAAACATGAGTTGTATTTTCGGATATTACTCAGAAAATGTCTTGACTGTGGTGTATCACCAGTTGTATATTTTAAGAGTTCTTGTGGTAATGGGTCCAGTTGGTTAAGTTTTAATTTACCATTATTGCAG
>NNCF01129413.1:29507-54310 GCA_002313205.1 Laupala kohalensis
AGCTGATAAAGGCTTATCACCGCAAGTTGTGGTTTTTCCGATTTGGAAGGAAAATTCCGATTGGTTCCAGAACACTGGGGAAGGCGGGAAAAGTGGCTCTGATAGGGGTAGGACGCAACCACACGACAGAACAGCACCATTTTCGAAGTAGTATTATCGAGATAGCATGATGTTATCGGGTGCTTATCTAGACCAAAAGTGCTATTTTTCCGACCGGAAAGCTCTAAAAAAATTGTAGAAGTTAAGCCCGGCGAAAAATCACAACATTGCATTCTATTGCGCAACATTGCATAACACGGCGTAACATGACGCAACATAGTGTAACATGGAGTAATAGAGCCTAACACGACGCAACATTGCATAACATGGAGTAACATGCCGCAACATTGTGTCATTTTGTGTAACATGGTGTAACATTGCACACCATTGCCACTGATACCAAAGAATATTTAAATAAAAAAAGGAGTGTGAGAGTCCGAACCCTGCGGATCCTCTTGCGATTGCGGTGGGACCTCATTGGCTGACATCCCGGTGCTGAGCACACACACCTTTATCGACGACCGCTACAGAGACACTAAAGACAGGACGGCGTGGCAGACCCTCATGACGACCCCCACCAGCACCAGCCCAGTGACGTTATGTCCCCCCTCCACCTTTGTCATCGGTAAGAGGAATAGGAAAGTAAGGAATTAAATCAAAGGTCATTTTTTAAAAAGAATTTTTATCTAATTTTTGGGTTTTTTCTTTTTTTACATATTTATATATACATTAATTTTTCTAAAATTGTTAACCATTATTTTCCTTTGTACCATAATGATTTTTAACATAGTAGAGTGTTACACCATCTTGAGGATTAACATATATATATATATATATATATATATATATATATATATATATATATATATATATATATATNACGTGATGATGACACGTACGTTCTACCAAATTTTTGTCTTTATAATTTTTTATTATTATTTTATTTTTTGACTCAACCTTCTGTTTTTCTGTTAGTCGGGCAGTAGTGGACATTCATCAGAAATGGTGAATTCATTTACAAAACCTTTGCATTTATGGCAAAAGATCTGTTTATAAAATCATTCTTATTCAAGGCACCGTGTCAAGAAGAGGAGCTGAGTGCAAATGATTTGAGAATCGTCGATTTTTTGACGAGGAATCACCACTTTATAGACTGGAAAAAGAGTTTTGACTCGAAATATACGGTAGATGCTTTACGGTATACGGATTTAGCAAAGATAATGAAGAACAGATTGGGGTAGATGAAACTACGTTAAAGAATATCAAAAAATTGACTGATTACAACCCTATGTGTGTGGGGACGCAAACATCGTGAATATAGAGGTTTAGGATGTTCGAAATGAAGTTGTTAATGGAAAAATTCAAGAAGAAGAGTGGATTAGAGAACCTATTGACGGGATGGGGTGTGAAGAAAATGGATTTAAGTCACTATGTCACGTCAAGGTGACGCATATGTGGTTGACGGAGAAGGAAAATATCCCCACATCACCTGCATCGGGTAAGTAATTTTTTTCTTTCAAAACTATTTCTTTTGTTTATTTTCTCTTATTTTTTGCAGAATGTATTGAATGGTGCATCTTAAAGGATAGTGGATCATCCAGGAAGAAGAGGATGGAGTCCACTTCCATTCTGCAGGGATGGTTCTGGATTTACCAAAAATTGAGATGTACCAAAAAGTGGAGAAATACAAAAGTGCAATGTAAGGAAACAAAAGGTTTGTTTTTGTTTTTCATAGTATTTGTTCTTTTTCCTTATCCCACACCTATACTCAATTAGTATTATTAAAAAATGTATTACATTGTTTGTATTGTATAAAAATGACAGTTATTTTTACAAAAATACTTTTCGTGACTCCACGAATTATGTTTCGAATCAAAACCCAACCATTTGACATAGCGCAGCGTTCCCTTCTTGCGAAGCAATTTCTCGACAAAGAAGTCGTGCGGGTAACGTGTGGACGGAAGTTCTGGTAAAATCGTCCGGAGATGACTTCTCGTTGCTCATCTTGAAGGGAATCGAGAGATGGACGTTTATAATTTTGAACACTTCTGTTGTCCACGAGGATTCATAACCTTGCTGGAAGTGGTTTGTATTTGCTTATGCGTATACAAAACCCACATGAAACGTGTTGCGTCGAGCATCGAGATGTTTGACATGTGCATAGACGGTTTTCATGAGACATTATCCTGGACGTCTTTCGGTCGCATTCGCGTAGTGCGATGTGATGTTGCATTGTACGCGCGAAGAAGATCGGGGAGCATCGTTAAGCAACGATGTGTTCCTTCGGCAGAGAACCGACGCCACATGCGCTCTTTGAGCGTACGATTAAAGCGTTCCACGACTCACGCTTTCATAGTGGAATAGGTGGTGTAATGATGAATGTTTTTCCCTTCAACCATTTTTGAAAAACACAATTGTAAAATTCGCTACCGTTATCCGTCTGTAAGAGATTGGGTTTTCGTTGGGAGAACATGTGTAAATGCCTTCTTGATAGCATCCCCCGTCTTATTCTTCAAAGGTTCGGTCCACGCTAATTTCGAGTAGACGTCGAACACCGTCAAGATGTATTGCATCCGTCTATTACTCTTTGCATACGCTTGCATATCCACCACATCGGCTTTGCCACAGATCGTCCAATTCCATGGCGATGACGTGTCGTCTACGAAAGCCTTTGCGTGCGGGGGCGTGAAGTTCTTTCGCAATTCACTATGGCGTTTTCATCATCATCAAAGGATAAGTCCGGCGTCACGAAGCTCGTTTTCAATTTCCGCAATTTCTCCTCCATTCCCACCGTGCCCGGCTGCTCGAGAGGCGTGTAATAGACGTAAACGTTCTCTCACCACATTTTGATCGCGCTAGTATTTATAGCGGGGTGTTGTAACGAAACCTAATCCCGATACTTTCTTCGGTAGTCTTCGTCTTGTTACGGCACGTGTGGTGGGTCGCTACAACTCTTTAATGTATTTATACTTCTCTCTCAATGTTCGCTTCGTGTTACCTTTATAATGTTTCTTATGTGCACCCGTTTCCCTTGAGAGTTGTGCATATGCAATCTTATCCTCTGTCGTCGCATCACGAGTATTCGGATGTCGATAAAACAAGAGTTGTGTTAAACCGGATGTTGCATTATTTGTCGTGATTCACCGTGAATATTCCGTTTGGATTGAGTTTCAGACGTCTATTGCCGAGAAACAAATTTCCGTTATCAAAACGCGGACCATAGTCTTGATCGGAGTGTCCTGTAGTGAGATGCATCAATTCGGTATTCCAGTTGAAAGCATCGTCATCTTCCGAATCGAAAGACGTTACAGCTTTATCTTCTTCTTTCGTCTGTTTGTCATCTCCCGAATCGAACTCGGCTTTCAACGTGTGATTGTAATCTGAATGCTTTGATTCTATAGAATAGTATAATGGATATCTTTCTTTCTATATTTTTGCCGTTTTTTAGCTTCGATGTGTGTTACGGGTGGAGGTGGATTTGGAGGAGGGGTGACCATCTTTCTGCCTCGTAGTGCTTTTTCAACAGGTTTTTTTACCGCGTATACTTTGACGAACGTTTTCAATTTCGCGTTGCAATGCTAATGCGCGTAAATTTGAAAGTGTTGTTGGTGTAGTGATTTTTCTATTTTTCTGTTCTCTATTTTTTCTTTTCTTTTTCTAATTTATGACGTAACGTGTGCTCGGTTTTATGTATGCAAGCAGCGCATCGACTTTCTTTCCTTCCTTACCACCCTTATACTATGCATAGGCGATATCGTGTTCCCTACACGCCTGATCTAGTGCGTAGATGCCAACATCACCTCATGCTAAGCGTTTTTCTAATGGTGCTTCTGGTCCACAAATCTGGTAACCACCCAGAGGATGTGCTTCAAAGGGAAGTCTGTCGATAGCTTCGTTGATAAAACGACCAAATACGCCGCGTCCACACTTTCGCACAGCCTTACGACGTGTATAGATCGTCTTATTTCTCATGGTGTTATGTTCACTAATAACCCCTTGCATTGAAGTTAAATATTCTTTCGAATTAAATAGCGATCAAATCCGAGGCGATGGCGACCATCTTGCATACTACTACGCGATTTATGATAACGAGAAAGGCATAGGGATGGGATTGCCACATACGAACACATGAGTTTAAAATATTGAAAGGAGCGTGAATGCTGGAAAATCCGTGCCAATGTGCTCTTTGTAAATCATGTTCAGATTGTTGCCGTCTTGTCGAAAAGCGTTGATCATGTTCTCGTTAGCACGTATGAGTTGTTTCGGAATATTGGTATAGGTTTGACAAAGATATAAAACATCGTGATGTCCATGAGCGATGTCGTGTGTGATACACTCTTGATCTTCTGTCGTAATATCATCAAACACGAAGACGGTATAAGGGACGGCCTCTGACGAAGGTATTACTTTCTCGTGATTGTAATACACGTCGAAACCGCATATACCGGTCGTGACACAATGTTGAAAACGGTAGTGTGGTTGATCACGCGTTGCTGTATAGAGATAAATGTGTCGAAACGTGAGACAATTTTCACTCGTCAAGAATGTCAGGACAACATTCGTTTTCCCACAACCCGACGGTCCCACCACTAGTGCACGAACGTTGTTGGGTAAGAGAGGACCGTTTGTACTCTCTCGAATCACACGTTCCCAAAAGTTGTGTGACATTGTGGACGGGGTGTAAAGAAGACTGCTCAACAATATCCAGGGTAATCAACCGAGGTGGAAAGAGTCACGAGAGTAAATAAATAGAGGAGGAGCACATCATGTTTTCCATTTCGTCGAGCGACATGGATATTTTAGGACACAACACGAGAGAGGTGCGGTGTGGTGGTGGACATTTTTATTTTAAGGATAAATGTCTCCCGTGTGTGGGTGAGCCGGAAGGGGACAACAGTTGTGCTACAAAGGCGTATGTGGACAGAAGGACTTTTGTCAACGAACCGGAATCTGAATCCGATGCTGCCACACGCGACTTTGGTCACCGTATCGTGGATGAGCGAATATGCGATCTAAAACTAGAATACGATGAGCGTGTAAAGAAAAAAGAGTAGGCGGTAGAGACAACGATCAAATCATAGATAACATTTTCCGTGTTTAAGCCACACATCATCTTCATCATCATCCGCTCCGCGTCGAGACCGACAACACTACCTGACGATCAATGGTCAATCGCTCCCAGAAATGCCGCCTGCAACCCAACATATTCGGGGCTTTGGCATGCTTTCCCAAGAATCGCATACACATGTTGCAACTGAAAGTATTAGAGGGCAATGTGATACAAACATAAGATGTAACATCTCTCGTGAAAAATAGATTGTATGTAATCGATGGGGGATCCTAAAACGGGTTCAAATACAATAATAACTTCCCGATGATGGTAACTATACACCGAAAAAGTAGAAATCAGAGAAAGTTCAGTGCATTGTTTCTGGAAATTGAATACATTATAGAACACAATGAATGGTATCGTCACTATGAGAAGCTACAGGGTGCACCTAATCGTTCATTGATTCAATATTAATAAGTGGTCCGTACAGTTTTCCCGATTAGTTCACACTTGTCTTTCGCAGAGTGAGCAATATGGCGAAAAAGCGAAACAGACGTCAAAAGAATAAGAAGAGAGAGATTCCGATAGCAAAGCGTGATGGCATCTTACCTCTCACCCCCCTCTTCGTCGGTTTAAGCGCATTGGGTTCTCTCGCCGACGGAGCTTCAGCCATTGCAAACGCTGTAAATAATCCTGAAAAATGTTTTTAAGGCAAAACAACACGGTAAGGGATTGAATGGACAAATGCAATGGAGAACGAGACACGGTCGAAAATTTCTTCGGCGGGGTACGGGGAAGCGTCGTAAGAGAAGGAATTGTCCCAAAAAAACTAAATGACATTCCACAGCATGACCCACGACGACGTGATACGGCATGCACGTGCATTGCGGATTTTCTGTTATAGAGGTGTCTGTATGCGTGACGCACTACCTAAGAAGAAGAGAAATCGAGAATCGGGCGTGACCACTCTGGATGATAGTTTGGGACCCGGCACGCAAATTTCATAGCACCACGATGACACCTGCTTTTTCGACTCCTTCGGTCTACCACCACCGCTAGAGTTGGTCACTTATTATGGTAGAGACGCACAGAGTCGCTACAACAACGTGCGCGTTCAGGATGTCAATACGAAAATCTGAGGGCGTCTTTTTTTTAAATTCATATATTACGATTGGAAGAACGGAACATGTCGAAGAAAGACGACATGAGTCTTACGCTTATTATCTACGGTGATGCACCGGAGTTTACCGTGCATTACACACCACCTATTGTGCACAATGAACATAACGACCTTACGTTGCTCCAATTGCAGACAAGGAACACTGTGCTGAAAGTTTCAAAAATAAATAAATAATAACGCGTTTGTGTATCTCATTCCAGGTGCGTTTGTGCAACTCCAACCAGATGGCACCACGCGTTTGTGTGATATAAAAGAACTTTTGTGTAAAGTAAAAAAATTGAGACGGAATTCGAAGCACCATCGACGACAAAAGAAGTCTCAGAAACAACAGAAGAAGAAGAGGATCCAAAACAATTAATCTTTACTGCTACTGTACCGCCTGGTACGTACGCTCTCGAGGATATCGACTATTATCTCAAAAATTATTTTAAAAAGCAGTTTCAAGTAAAATTTGCGTCGAAAGAGTATTACTTTGATCTACAAACCGATACTGCATTAAATAAGTGTCAAGTGAGTTCATTTTTTTCTTTGTATTTCGATGTAGAAAACAGCATCGGTCCTCTTCTAAGTTTCAATAAGCCTCTCGTCCAGAGAACAGACCTCGGTGATTATGTGCAGGCTGACGAAGAGGTTAAATTAACAGACTTTCTCAATATTTACATCACGTGTAATATCATAGAAAGCGGATACATCAACAACCGAATAGCACACGTTCTACTTCCGTTTCACATCGATCAAACGCATGGAGCAAATGTGGAGGACATACCGTACCACGCGGTGGCGCATCGTCTCAACACAAAATATATAAACACAATCACCCTTCGCCTGGAAAATAGTAAAGGTGAGCTGATTCCATTTCGAGAAAACACGCACGTAACGTGCTGCCTTCTCTTCAAACTCGAAAAAAATTATAAAATGCGACCGCTACCTCACTCACAACACACTACGCTTTGCGCGAGCACAACGTCGACACTGAAGAGTAAACACCTCTTGCGTGAGCTAGGCTATCATGTCAGCGACAAAGCGACTCAAAAGAAACGTGGGGGTCGAGACACTAACCTCCTCGTTGATCACGCGAGAGATATTCGCAAACGTTCACGTATTACGGCGTGTGAAACATATTTACACACGCTACACGGCATCGTACAATAGGAATGATGAAATTTGCATCGCCATTCAAAATAAGGATTCTCTCACACTTCCTTGCGACATCATAATTGTTATAAAAGGAAAAGTATTAAAACTTGGAATAACAACGTGGACAGATGCGGATCTCGTCAACAACGGGTGGGTATTTTTTTCAGGAAATACACTATGAAATCAATGGTACATTGGTTGATTTTACACGTCTTCCCGGAATAGCGACAACCAAATTCTTTCTCTGTCGCGCGAGGAGCGAATGTTACATAAAATTACCTAATGGACAGCAGGTGAGTCACTTGTAGAGAAGGGCGTGAATCAACTTAAATTTTTGATAAGGTCCAACGATGAATTTACATCATGAATACCGTTAAAATTTTTGTTGGAACTTGCTGAAGATCATCTAACTATTGTTTACGGTGTATCACAAGAACTCGTTTTAGTGCATTCCAGACACGATAATGATAGTTTCATTTCATCAGATATATTATCAAAACCGGATGTTATCATCACTAGAATGTCGTGGCTCGTGACCCAAGTGCGTGACGATGATATGACGAAGCTCTATCTCACAGGCATTATCGAAAAATAAAAAGGTTTACCCATCATCTTTATTCGCTCTGAACTTCAGGAGTATTCGATTGTGCCACAGACTAAAAACACACACGTGGCCGTTAAATCGTCAACGGTGAAGGAGGCACTGCTCTATGTCATCTTTGCTCTACAAGAGATTAAACAGAATGACATGACGGAAAATGCGAGAGAATTCAATCAATGTTTTCTGCATACTGCGAAACTCTTTTTAAACGATGTGTTTATTCCTTATAGCAAACCACGCATGGCGTGGTCCAACGATATAGAAAATTATAATCGCTGTCCCGAAACATTTAACATGTTCAAAGATTTTGAAAGAGGCTATTTCGATCGCGAGCCAATTTCCGTCATTACGTCTTGGGGATTGACAAACCTCTATCCCCTTATCGTTTTTGATTATAGAAAATACGATGTACCTACGATAGGGACAACTATTTTTTAATTCTACACCCTGTCGAATGCGACTACACGCCAGTGACAGGCAGTGTGCGAAAATATAACTAGTTAAAAGCATTACCATCCTCTTCATTAGCGTTTTGTTCATGCATAGTGAAACATTATGGATATGGATGTAATGTTATCGGAATACAGAAGGAATTCTCCACTAAATTTAAAAGGCTATCGTTGAGGAGTGCGGGCGTGGAAAATAACGACAAAGAAACACCCATATCCGATGGGCGCAGTAACCCACACTGCAGCAAGCTAGGACCTATCGGAAAAAGGTTTTATGAGTGTAAAGAAACCGCAGGCAAGCGGGGGTGTGGGTAGAAGACCCAAACGGTCGTACGACTAGGGGGAGTTAAACACCGGCACAAAATAAACAAGATACGTCTTGTTTAAAAACCGTTTCAAAACAGCGGTTGAGTAACGTTCAAATATACAGCCAAGGATTGGCGCAACGAGTAACAAAATACACTCAATATATCCATTCGGAAGTGAGGTACGGGAGGGGGAATATTTATGTCATTGGAAGCAACGATCACGTGTTAATTCAAAATTTGAGAAGTTTGGAAGAGGAAGAAAGGGTGTAGGGGTTCGAGAGCACTTAGAGTTTTTTGAAACGAGACGGAGATGTTTCGTGAGCCGAGTGTTGTGAGATTTTTCGCGAGCAGAACTGGATGTTTCGAGAAGTAGAGTCTTGCAGATGATTCTGATTTCGACTCAGTTTTATTTTAATGTCTGATGGTCTATAAATCAGATGAGATTTTCGAGCTTACAAGTTTATGAAACGAAGTCTTTAGTTTTCTTTACGTCATTATTCTTGGCGTCAGATTCTAAAGCTGATAAAACGTTACGTAATTCGTACGGAGAATCTGTCCAATCGGTGGGCTATTCCGAGACGCCGTCACCAGCAGTTGTAGTCGGAGAATGGTGGTTATTTCACTCAGGTTCATTTATATTATTATAACCCAATTTTCGTTCCACCACAGTATCCATAGGGAATTAACCTCATCCGGCTCGAAGGACCAAACATTTTTTGCTTAGATAAATGATCACATCAAATGAATACATCCGGCCTGGAGAACCAAACTGTACAAACATATTTCTTTCTTAGGACAAATGAATGCACAGATTTTTTAATTATGACTCGAAGGACCAAATATGTGATAATGATGAGTGAAAGAAATGAGAAGTAATATGAATATTGTTTTGCCAACAATAACAGAATAATTTAATAACACATAATATTATAATGAAAATGAGACTGCAAGGAAATTATACTGTTTCCCAAGAGATCGTGATGACCCGGAAAGGAGCCTGCTGCTAGGCGCGTGTGCCTAGCGAGCGGCCAGGCGAATGCCGGGTATGCAGTGGCCGAGTGCCTGCGTGCAGCGTGGTAAGAGTGCCACGCTCCGGCGGGTGAATGCGAGTGTCATCTAGTGTCGCCGTATGGAAAGATGCAGCGGGCGAGTGAGGTTTGGCCCGCTTAGCAGCAGGCGAGAGAGTGATGATGTGATGAGTCCCCCCGCTGGAAGGCAGCGGGCGAGAGACTGAAGTCGGTATGGGCTAGTCTCCCCGCGGGCAGGCGGGCGAGAGACTGCTACCCGAGAGACAGCTCGCAGTCATGCGGGAGAGATTGCTGTGATTATGCGAGAGAGACTGCTGGCAGGCGGTCGAGAGACTGCTTGCTGTCAGTCAGAGACACTGAGTGCTGTCCGCCCGTCCTCGCGACAAGTAAGCATGGCCAGGCTCGCCATGCGAAGAATCGCATCAATAGTGCGAGCTGGCGCCAATCGCGAGGCTTGACGTCGCCACGACTGGCCGATTCAGGCGGGATGTACCGCCTCGTGGTGCGAGAAGGGCGTGGTCAGGTAGAGCAGTTGAGTGTTTAATATGTAACACTCAACTTGCACTGAGTTGTAGTTGCTAAATGCTTCATTCATGACACCTCAAAAAATGTCTGAACACCGGCTTCATACCAATAAAATCATCAACATTTTTTCTGTTGGAATGTTTTCCATAAAATAAAAGTTAAAAGGTTAACATAGAAATGTATGTGTGTGTTTTTATAATTTGAAGTGAGAGAGAGAAACTTACTTGGATGGTAGGAAAATATTTGCAGTCGCGGACTCCAGCAAGATGGCGTTCGTACCGTGGCGCGTTTTTACGAGTTTTCCCTTCAAGACGTGCTGTGTCGTTCCGGCTTCCAATTCTCGTAGTTTCACGAGTGGGATCTCATTCATCATCCCGATTTCCTTTTTTCTGTAAAAATAAAAACATGATCATTTTGTTTTAGCATAGAGTCTTTCAAAAGCCTAAAAAAACTTACAAAAATATGTAAAGGATTATCAACTCTACAGGCCAGAAACCTTCTTGTTCCAAATGGCCATTATCACCATCATATTGTCCTCATATCTAAAAGTAATTATTGTTTTATTTTATGATTCACAAAAGTTATTTTGAATATAAACTTGAATAACACGATTATCTTATAATATGTAAAACAATATTTACTTACATGGCTTTTTTTAATGCGTTGTACAACAGGAACTTCTAATATCTGTTTGTTTCACCTAAAAAGGGTAACAAGTAATTTCAAACTGTAAAAACAAATAAACAACATTATGGCTTATCGATTGTAAATTAAACAATAAATCTATAACAATAAATTTTCCTGCAATATACATTTCTCAGTTTTCTTCGCAATGTCGCCTGTTTATCTCCCCATAATTTGAATCTTACATTGGCACCCAAACAGAGCAATATATCTTTATGGCCCATTACACATTTAATTTGTTTCAATATTTTAATACCATCTTCTATGTTACGAACCAGAAGTTCGTAAGGACGCTCAGTGCTTGCGCTGCTAACACTACGCTTCGACCTGACTTTATCACTACCAGATCGTAGTGTTGTAGAAGACTGCAAGTTCCATGAAGCAACCTCCACCTATTTCATGTCATCCCTACCTCCTTCTAGAAGCTTCTGCACGGTATTAAAGCTCGTGTTTTCCACGAGCAAATTATTGATGTGACTTCAGGTATCGTCGGAGATTCACTACGGCTATGTTTCGTGGTGTAGTTACGTCGCATGGATGCGTTACACAGTCATTCATAATTATTTAAAAGTTGCTTATTTAAAAGTTAATTTAAATTTTATTTAAAAGTTGGTTAATTTATTTTTTGGATGGTGGCTCAGCCACCCAATTATTGGAGGCAATTTATACTGCCTGATCAGTAACATTCAACTGTGTGACTTCAAAACTGCGATACTAATTTGTGTTTTCCAGTTATAGCGCATCAGTTGTTATGTTCAACTTTAACCTTCCAGCATAGTGAAGGAGATTATCAGCTTTCCAGCGAGGTGTACTCCATTGTGGAAACTCGACGGAAGCAACAAATTATCAATTAACATTCAACCCAGTGAAGACGGGGCCATATCAAGATCGCAACAAGCATGTATCGCGATCCATATCTAACAGGGGTCTGAGTTGCACTACTAGAGCTTTTTATATTTACAAAAAGACACCGAAAACTCGGTGATCTGATTTAGAGTCTGCATGCGCTTCAACCTTTGTATTTCTACCATTACGTAACTCTGTGTAAAATTGGGGAACTTAATGTTAAATATTAGGAGGGTTAAAACTTCAAATTTTGTAATATCCTTCAAGTAACTCTGTTTATATAGATTTAATATGTGTAATAAAATTGTGTTCGTATTGAAGAAACAGACTATGGCCAGTTTATAAAAGAACCTCCTGACCTTTTAAACTACTGATTCATTTTGTGAGTCCTCCTACCTGTGTTATTAACATTCTATCTTTTTAGAAAACAGGCAGTACATATTTACTATCACTATAACAATATCTTGCTTTTGATAAATTATCATCTCAAAATTATGTCTCATTAATTCTGTTATTTCCAATATATTTGCCCCTTCGTCGTTTATAAATATGACTGACCAGGAATTTATGCGTTGCAGAATTCTAAATTTTATTGAAACATACATGGGACTGCCATTTTTATTTAGTTGTTCTTGTACACATGCCAAATTATATGTACTGTGTTGGAGCTAAAAAAACGAAACCCTGCTGCGGATTTTATTGACATACAGGGCGCTTCCGGCAGAGGATGGCAGAAGCCCAGCACAGATTCTACATGACCGTCAACCTAGGACTCTGTTATCCCTGCTTAAACCAAGTGAACGGGATAGCATTTCAGGGTAAGGAAAATTATACTAACCTGAAAATTTGTAGACAGCATCCTCGATGGATACCAGGAGTGATCATGGAACAGCCAGGAACCCGAGTTTACGAGGTCCGCAAGGCCTACCGCGACATCGTGCGACATCAGGACCACATCCGCAAGCGACGCATCCCCGCAGAAGTGGATCAGCTCAGACACCCACCCTCCAGGACGGACCTACTGACGAGATCACTGGACCAACTAAATCCTTAACAGAAATTGATAGTCATTTAAAAAATTCTCCGGTGCCATTTGATAGGAAAATAGCTAGGGTTATCAAGACTTTTCCAGACCAAAATGGGTTAATCCGCACGATCCAAGTTAAAATTTCAAAGGGAAGGTACACACGTGCTATTCAAAGGGGTAGCTTGCTTCCGAAAGAGTAGGATTTCTGTCTATAGAAAAATCAATAAATACACCAATCTCCCCAGGACTGATCAACTAGCCACTTCTTCAATGTAACTCGTCGATAGGCTGATTTCGAGTGATATATGGTAACCTTTTATAATAGTCATTTATTATATTCTGTATCACTTAAAATCCCTCTAAAGTAGGGTGATTCGAATACCTAATTCCTTAAACTTTGAATCAACAGCTTATGTACAAATACAGTTTCTTTAGTAAACGCGTACAAACTATATTGCTTACATTACAAACTACTCTGTGTATGTAGTGTAAGTGCATTAAATTACTCATTGTGGGTGCCTTACATCACTCATGTGTTTATGTGCATTTTTTGTTAAATACAAAACATTAATCTCCACAGGACAAAATAAATTTACATTTTTGAAATAGTAAAAACATTCTCCGAAGTCAGGACAACGTCGGAGTCAAAAATAATCAATTTTAATAACTGAAATTTTAGTAAATTATGTAGTGTACTTGTAGTAGTAGTGTACTTGTGTCGGTTTGCAGCCAGATAAGAGCTGATAAGGGTTTATCACCGGAAGTTGCGGTTTTGCAGTTTGGAAGGAAAATGCCGGTTGGTTCCAGGGCAATGGGGAAGGTGGGGAAAGTGGCGCTGCTAGGGGTAGGATGCAATCTCACGACAGAACAGCACCTTTTTCGGGGTGGTGGTATCGAGACAGGATAACATTATTAAGCCAGGATGACGTTATCGGGTTCTCATCTAGACCTCAAGTGCGATTTTACTCTGCTCGCGAAGTGCGCACACTCTAAATTTTTTAAAGAAGTTAAACGCAACGAAAAATCGCAACATTGCATCCCATTGCATAACATGGCGTAACATGATGCAACATGGCGTAATATGGAGTAATAGTACCTCACTTGACGCAACATTACATAACATGGCGCAACATTGTTTCATAGTGAGTAACATTACACACCATTGCTACTAAAACACACAAAAAATTATTTAAATAAAAAAGAGGTCTGGGACTCCGAACCCTGGGGACCCTCTCCCGGTTGCGGTGGGTCGTCGGCAGACACTCCGGTGCAGAGCACACACACACACCACTCTCGACGACCGCTACAGAGACACTAAAGACAGGATGGCGTGGCAGCGCGTCATGATGACACCCACAACCAACCCAGTGACGTCATGTCCCCCCACAATCATTCCACCAGTGGAAGGGGAATAATATTTTTCAAAAGAAATGTTTTAATGATTTTTAAAATTTGTTTCTTTAAAAAAAATAACAATTATTTTTCTTTGCACATAAATGATTTTTAAAGTAAAAAAATGGAGACAAAATTGTTTTGCCCGAATAGGGAATCGAACCCTGTACCTTAGATCTTTAGCTCTAACGCTCTATCAGCTATTCCGGGCACCCTTGAGTGAATGTCATCAACATGACGGATCTCCCTGGAAATAATTTTTTAAAATTGAAATGCGACATGGTGGACCCCGTAAATAAATCCTTTTAATTGATGGTTAGAACAGGAATTGAATTGGATTGTAACGCAGCACTGCGCGCCACCCCAGCTAGCTTCTATCGCTAGGTGTCACTGCCTGCTTGACTGCTTCAGAGCGATTAAACAGACGCAGTACTCGTGAGCGCTACCCCAAAAGTGGCAATTCCCCACTCCAGGTTCCCGTCACTAGGGAGCGCTGCGCTCACAATCATCGGTCGCTAGCTTCTGACGCTAGTGAGCACGCGACTTCAGTCTGGAGTGGAAACAAAAGTGACATCTAGGAAAGCGGGTAAGGAAATAAATATATTACAATTATAAAAAAATTCAAATTTATTATAAAAATATTTATTACAAAATTTTATTTTAAAATATAATATTATTTTTGTACAAAGGCGAAACTTTTAAGCGCGTCGCACGCTCTCGTCACATCCTACAAAGGTACACACACTCACATTTTGACTTGTGATGTGCCATGACCTCAAAATTTGAACAACATTCGGAAACACAGCTTTTCTTTTTGAATCTTTGAATCTTCCCTTTAGACTTCCTTCATTTGCCGCTGCTTCCTGCGTTCCTCATTTTACCCAGGTGTCGTGTGTTACATCATGTATTGCTGTCTGTATTGTTCCAATTTTGTTCACAAATTGTTCAAAAGCTTGAAATATCTAGTAATTTTCTATTTTTTTAATGTCAACAGTCCTAGTTGTTTGATAGTCTCGATAAATTCTCATCTTTCCGTTCCGTATGTCAAAAACAAAATGTAGTTTTTTTCTATTTTGTTTTGTTTTACTATCACAAGTTTCTCGGCCACCTGACCCTTGCCTGGCTTTACAATCATTCCCATAAGACATGGCCATACGTCTCTTGGTCTTGTTTACAAGTGCATAGTCCATTGGTTTCTTTTCCTATTCTTTGCAAAGAAACCGCAATGTCCCGTTATTATCTCTGCGATATATGTTTCATTTTTTACAATTTCTTAGTCCGTTTTCGGTCAGTTACCTCCCGTATGTATTTATACATTTGTCTTCCTTTTGAAATTTTTATCCATCGCGTGTTCCATGCCTCCTAAGTTCCTTCTTCAAAGTTCATCTAAGCTGTACCTTCATAATTTTAAGATCTATTGACCAAACTCCTGCAATGATCCCTAACGCGTCACGTATGACAGCCTGACAACTTTTGTAGGGTTCTTAGCTTGTGATCATAGTGCACACATTTATTATCCGATATACTTTTCCAGATAGTACATACGTCATCATTGCTCGCAATGCTCCACAGTAAAGGTACTCAGATGTTATAACATATTGCGAATACCCTGTTCTTATCATTGTATAATAGAAACGTTTTACTTTGACTTCAACCATTCTTAATGTTCCGGAAATGTCATCTCGCCTATTTCTATTCCAAGGTACTACGATATTTGTAATTTCAGTCTTCATGTCTCTTTATCACACCTATCTAAGGCATTTTGAGTATTCCTCTGTACTTCTAATCGACTATTCCCGCCAACAAGGAGAGCTATGTCATCTGCGTTTGCGTCAGTGGCGATTCCTTCTGTGTTCAGCGTGGTTATTAATTTTTCTAGTAGTATATTCCAGAGAACGTGGTTACTGCTAGATTCCTGAGGCCAGCCTGTGATATTCTATACTATCTGTACACCTCCTAACTCAAAATATATATGCCTGTCGGTAAAAATATGTACAAAACATGTTAATATGTGATGTGGGACCAGTTTCTTAGCCACTGTATCTATTATTATACTTCTATCTGCATTATCAAATGCTCCTTGTATGTCTATAAACTTTGCTATTGGATATTGCTTTACACGATTATTAACTTCCCATATGTCTCGAGATATGTCATAAACCGCTGCGTTAGTATCTTATCAAAGATCTTACCTAATACACGCATCGGAATATTTGTGCGGTATGAATGTCTGTTGGCGGCGTGCACAATATTTAGAAGCAGTTTTACCTTGCCTATTTCCCAGAATCTAGTAACGTTTTTCCTTTACGCATCTATTACGCATTGTTACAACCCATGTAACTCTTCACCTCCTTTTACCATCTCATAAGTTATACAGTCGAAACCTAAACTCTTGTTGCATCCCCTAATTCATTGTAATCCACTGTAATTCTGTTTGTGTTATACCCTCAAAGTCCTCTTCCATCCACTCTCGATAATATAGTCCCACATAGTCCCCCTTCTTGCCATCTTTCTCAACAGTTCATCTATTTCGTTCCAGTTTTGCGTTGTGCGTACTCCTCCTAGCACACTACATACCCGTGCTTATGACATTCTTGCTACTCTCATCTTATAACTTATGACCCAGTACGTTTTCCCAAATACTGTCTCTTAACAGTTCAGATTTTCCCCTTCTTCTGAATCAGTGCCATCTTGAAGGATCTTCTTAGTTTCTTATATTTACTTTCAAAGTACTCTTTCTTTGTAAGTCTCTCCCTTCCCGCTTATCTCACTTTCCTAGTCACCTTCTTTCTCTTCTTTCGAGCTAATTCCTTTCTCCACAACATTCGACCGCACTCTCCTTTATTCTTCATTTCTTTCTCTCTCTCTCTCACTTTCTCAAAACACACCTTTCAGCAATCCGTATCATCGTCTCATATATACTCATATCTAATTCTCTCAAATTTCTCATTTCATTATGTACCATTACCTCGTTGTTTTTTCCATACCCTCAGTGTGAATTTTATTGATTCGTGACACCATCTTAAGGTCCCCAATTTTTACTTGTAACCACTTGTTACCCCATCTGTCACTGTCCAATTTTCTAAACGAACCTTCATCAACCTAGTCGACACTGTCAGATTGATACTCCGCGGACACTGCTATATTTCACATATTCCTGTTCATTAAGCAGTATCAATTCTTACGAAAAATAAAATTTTGCCTTTTCCACCCCCTCTTAGTAGTTATTTTTTCCCCACATATCAGAACGGCCATTTGTATCTGCACATATAATTATATTAACTAGCTTATCTCACAAGCAATTCAAGATGGCGGCGGTGTAGTTTGTTAACGTGTTTCTGTCTTCTTTTGCGAATAAATACATATATTAGACTCTTAATCAGTAATATTCTAACTTCAAATTATTTAATTAACCATTTTTAACCTCAATAACTGTTACGAACCCGTTTCATTGTCAGACAATTTAAATACTTTAGATTTTCATTTCTCTTGCCAACCGACACCTATACCTCGCATGAACCTAACCTCACTCGTTGTTTTGTAAATTAATAATAATTGCTTGTGTAATAGTGATAATGTAAGTTATAATACTAAGGTTATAATAATTAAGTGAATAGTAAAGTGTTAGAGATCGAGTTATATACATTTAAATGACAAAGTACATGCGTGTTTTGAATTTGTGTGCGTGAGTAACAATTAATTCGAATGAATTTCGTGTGTGTTGTTTGCAACCTCTTTGTGCGCGTGCGCGTGCACTTATTTGTATGTAAGAAAGAGTGAAAATACTAATTGCAGTTTGCATGAAAATACATAGAGAAATCTACCAACAAAATGAAAGCTATGTGGAATATTGTAAAGCAAACCACTATGCAAGTCAACCAGAAACAACAACACATAGAATTGGTACAAGACAATAACAACATAGTTGACCCCATTGAAGTTTCTAATACACTCAACCAGCATTTCACTGGCATAGCCAACCAACTACAAAATAAACAAAACACAACCACACTACAAGCTCTACTACCAATTGATATTCAAGAAATATCAACAATGTATATCAGGGAAACAAATGAGAAATAAGTCCTTCAGATAATTAGTCAAATGAAGAAAAAACATCCTCCGGAATTGATGATACACCAGACACAGTCATTAAAAAAAATAGCAATGTACATAATCAAACTACTCATTTGTATAATAACTCCTTAACCCAAGATATCTTCCCACAAATTGTTGAAACTCTCATCACAAAACCTCTTCACAAAAAAGGAGACAAACATAATGTAACAAACTATAGGTCAATATCACTTCTCACAGGTTTCTCAAAAATACTAGAAAAATATTTAATAACACATTAAAAAGCTTCTTAACATGTAACAAAATTATTACAGACTTCCAACATGGATTTAGAGAAAAAAGATCTACTGAAACAGCTCTATTTGCTTTTCGCAATGAAATTTTGATTGCACTAGAGCAGAAAGAAATCCCTGTTGGATTATTCTAAGATATCACAAAAACCTTTGATATAATTAATCATAAAATTCTTCTCAGTAAACTAGAAAATTAAAGAATTCGGGGAATAGGATACAACTGGCTAAAGTCATATTTATCCGAAAGACATCAAATAGTACAAGTATACTTCCAACATGATAATCAAATAAACATCACCGGTCTCAGCCCATGCATGTCACTCACAGAATTCCACAGGGCTCCACCCTGTGACCCATACTATTTCTTCTATATATTAACGGCATCCCATCATCAAACCACAAAATAGTACTTTTTGCTGATGACACAAACATCTTATTCCATGCCAAAACTGCTGAAAACTTACTTAACACTACCAAATCCACTTTCGCCACCCTAAGCCAATAGTTTCTACAAAATAAACTTATAATAAACACTGACAAAACTTGCATAGTTTCCTTCCATAATCCTCATTCATCTAAACAGCACACACCTAACTTCAAATTTAATGGTAACCGACTCGTCTTTAAACATACAACACAGTTCCTGGGATTAACTAAACAAGATAATATGAAATGAAACTGTCACCTAGAAATACTGAATATGAAACACAGAACAATAAACTATGTCATCAAAGTTCTAACAGCAAATTGCACAAAAGATACCCTTCGAACAGTATACTATGCAAATGTCCATTCCATTCTAAAATATGGTATAATATTTTGAGGAAAAGCACTAGAAACAAAACAAACTTTTAGTTTACAAAAGTGAATAATATAAGCAATTACCAACACTAATAAAGTTTCTTCATGAAAATAATTATTTGAAAAGTTGAAAATACTTCCACTGCCTTGCATGTACATTTTTGAAACTGAACTTCATAAAAAAGGATATACTAGATGTTTAACACAAAACACAAAAACTCTGCCAGAAGACATTCAGCCTGAAGACATCAGCTATTGTTGAAGCAGAATTAATATCATTGGAGCTTACAAAAAATAAGATTTCATTGTCGTGAAGTTTTTTATTGCTATGCCAATAATAAGTTGAAATTAAGAAATAATTCACTCTATTTATAATGTGAATTTTAAATAAATGTTTAAATATTAAAAAAATGACCAAAAAACGAATTTTATAAGATACAATACGTATTTTTCAAACTTCTCCTCGTTTCTCGTAAAAAATATAAACAGCCTCGAAACAAATGAATGCCATCGTCCTTCGACTATTTGCGAAGGGCGATAGCTGCGCCCTCTGTGAAAGGAATTCTGAAATATTTCCTTCGAGAACGAATAACCTTGACCGGTCACTGGCGCGCCCTGGTGGCGTAAGTTTAAATTACCCCTTTGCGAGGAAGTAGCAGCTGTGATATGATTCACTGTGGTCCCAGTGGCGGGCAACAGCTTACTGGAGAATATATAATATCTTCAAAGCGGGAATGTCAATTTTGCTGAACTGCGGAAGCGCAAGGCACACCTGCACGCAAGAGTTGGCTGATCGTCTTAGGTTTTTTCAATCCGCTAACTGCACGATCATTTCGAAACACTAGACAAAGGACCTCTCTACAGATTTAATTCCACTGATCATGTTCACAACACTAGACAGATCAGAAATATTCATCTACCACAGATAACATCCACTCCAAATTCTCTACCGCTATCCCTTCAATAAATAATTAATCATCTCTACCTTTTGGCGCCCCTCAAACTCTAATTTTAGGTTTATGTCTGCGTACCTGCCGAATCTCTAATGTACGCTCACATTCTGGTATACACTTGAGACGTTTCCTTCTGTCAACATTGGATAAAATTTCACTCCTATTGTGAAGAATGGGTGTTCTAAATCATCTTCTTTTCGCGCTTTATCCCTTATTGCATCTATCTTCACTTGCACCTGTTTTACTGTCAATTATTTTGTATTGCTATCTGCGGAAAACCTACGTCCACTTTCCATTGTTTACTATCACCATTTCCCGTCTATTTTCCATTCGTCGCTATTTCTCCTAAAAACATCCGCATGTGACACTTTTCATTTCTTAGCCTCTCCTGTCCCAGCGGAAATAGCTATACTATTGCGCACGAAAGCAACTTCTTCCAGCGCATCATTCATTCTCTTTCCACCCCTGTCATCCAAGCTTAGCATAACTGAAATACTTTGCTCAACCTGGTTTCGAATTTCCTTTTTACACTTCTTGATATCTGCTTCATCTCTTCTAGCCGCAAGTGACTTGTCATTCTCCTATAAATTCCCGTATTTTATTCTCTACCATCTGCTTTATAACATCCTTTATTCCTCCTCTTTTACCTATCAATGTTTAATGTGTTCCAATACCTCCGTCCATTTTTGCATTCTTTATTCTTTTTATAACGGTGGACTAAAAATTCAATTTCAGTGCACACTTTACATACTTGGAAGACAAAGTTTAAATTATTTTACTAACTGTAACGGATCGGTTTAACGAAATTCACTGTCAGGAAAAATAACGTATTGGCTCTGTATAAAGAAGTGATGAAGCAATGATTGTATATAAATGTAGTGATTGGGTAAAGATACTAAGAAAAATATCGATGTAGAATAGATTAGCAAAAGATATGGCTGGGAGTCTTGCCAATAGATTTGACCACACAAAATTGGGCATTGAGAATTGCAATGAGAAACTTGAAATAGAACTGTAAAACGGTTGGAATTAGAGGAACTTGAAACTTAAAATAGACGGTAAAACAGTTGGAATTAGAGAAAAAGCATGAATGAAGTAAACAACCGACATATTAGAAGAAGTGTGGCAGATTCGATGAGAGAAGAGTGACAAAGGAAGGTTTGTGTATAAATTTATACCGGATTCAGCCATAGAAACAGGATATGGTTCCTGACAGGTAATGCAATGCAGAAACATTTACAGGCAAATATAATTTCTATAATACCTTAAAAAGGATCAAAAGGAGAAATGATTGGATATGTGTGTTATGGAATGATGAACATTGTTTCGGCGCTGGATTTCTGGACATCCGGTTTCAGTGAGCTCGTGAGTACATATCTAAAATAGATATTTCTCAACATTATAATGACTTGTGTTGTATTAAGAGAAGATAGCATATGAGTTAAGTGCATGGGAGAAAAATTGGTGAATACTGTTTTTTGGAGACAGAAGTATGTGCTTCGAAAAAGACGATTTAGGACACCCATTCTTCACAATAGGAGTGAACTTTTTTCAAAAGAACAGGGAAACCACTGATCCGGCTACTCTGAATCTTGGCAGGAAAGTATAACAGCTAATGGATAACTGTATTTTCTGCTTTAGTATTTGTAATTACCTCACGCTGACATATTTTAACATGTTCAAGTTTCAAATCTGGACATTGCATGGTCCATGAATGCGGGATTCATTTGTTTCCAAGACCCCATGTTAACGTTACCTCACTTGAGAACACTGAACTCTCAGTCATATTACAACGTTTGATAAACACACTAATTTTGAAGCATATGAACAGATTTGGTGGATGATGGCATCTCTGGGTATGGAAATGTGGACAGACGTAAAGAAAAAAAACATGATACGATTGATTCTTGGAGAAAAGTTAACAAATTTTCCCAAATAAGGATGCATACGGAATGAAATGGATTACACTAGTGAAAAGGATACACATGGAATGGAGAAGGTGGGTGAGATGATGCATAGTAGTCGGAAGACTGTCTTGTTGAACGAAGGGAGTTGGTTGAGCAGTAAGGAGAAGAGGATGGGGTGAAGCATGCAAAAATGACGGATGAGGAAGAGAAAGGGGATAGAGAGGATTATTTTTCCGGACGCTGGAACATAAAAAAGGAGAAAGGCGTCGATAAACTATGTCACATGTTCGGAGAATGAGGGAAAGAGAACACGGAAGAAATGGGCGGAGAATGGAGAAACGTTTGGGGCAAGGATCACACAGTTCTATTATTAGAAAGAGGGAAAACGATTTTGCAAAGATGGCGCAGACAATAAACGGGGAAACATTCAAGAGTTTATCTGCAACGATACGGGCTGTGCTGAGAGAGGTAATAATAGATATGTGGGTAGATATGATTACTCTATAGAAGGAGAATGAATTTTTACTTGGAAAAGAGCGATTTAAGGAAACGGTATGCGACGGTTTGAGGAAGAATTGCAGGAAACTTTGAGCGGAATTGTAAAACGGTTCGAGGAGGTCCCTCCATGGAAACGAAGATGGGGAACGAAAGAAAATGATATGTACGACAGCAAACGGATATGATAAAAAGGACTAGTGAAAATATGATGGTAATGCGTTAACATACAGGAAAGACTTTTCAAACAATAATGGTAAATAAAGCAAGTATGACAATACTTGTGATAAACGCGTATGTGCAATATGCGAGGAAGAACAGAAAGAATTTTCAACAAGTGAAAAAGATATTGACAAAGTTTCATGACATGATATATACTTGGCCGGCGATAGGAATGGAAGATCCAAATTGTGGAAGGATAATGAAAAAGGAAACGAAGAATATACATAGATAAGTTTCAGTTGCGCATACGCAATATTTTTGGTATGCCCACATTCAAGACGAACAATGAACATTCAATCATTGACATAGCTCAAGAGACACTACCGAGAACCAAAGAGATGTCAGATTGAAAGAAAGGTAGATAGCGACTTTTATATGATAGAATACACAGTAAAAGCGGCTCGATTACTGGCCACCGTTGGGGAAAAAATTAACTACAAGCATGTGGATTGGGAACGTTGGAATACAGGCAAAGGAGGAAAAGTTGTGTATGTTGGATGGAGAGACAGAGTGGACATAGACGCCGAAATAGAACAGTTACAAACCGATTTATCGAAGAGAATGTATAACCCCATTCTGTAGGATGAGAAGACAAGGGATGAGGCGAGGAATTGGCAATACAAGGAGTTATAAGCACTTATAAAGAGAAATAATAGATTACGACGGAAATATCAAAGACGAAAAATTGGGCCGGTGGAGAGAGAGAGGAGGCGCATAGAGAGTACCAAGAAGCAAAGAAGAAATTCAAAGAAATTATTAGGGAAAGAAAATACAAAACTGGTGCAACTTTCAAGAAGATAGAATACGAACGAATAAATGAGGACGTCTTTATTTTAGGACGTGAAAAACTGAAAAAGAGGATTATATGTAATAATATAAGAACAAGAGTTGAGTTAACTATTGACGTTTTGTGGGGCTTTACGGCTCGCCGACATCGAGGTCATAAGAGCCCTAAAATTTGGTAAAGGTAGGGAAAATGCAGTTACGCAATAAGGAGAGTCGACATGACTCCTCGCGTGTGAGACTCGCTGAATGACTTGATCATACACACTAAAATACATCCTGAATTACAATATATCAAAATGATTTGTAAAAACTAAGAAAAAGAGAGAATATTCCTAAAACATTATAAAAACAAAGAAAAAAGTAAATTTAGGGAAATAATTTTTGTATAGGTAGGGAAAAAGCAGTTACGCACTAAGGAGAGCAAACATGTCTCTCTCCGCATGTGGGACTCGTCGAATGACTCGACCATCTCCACTAAAAACCTTCCTGAATTACAATATATCTAAATATTAAAAAACAAAAAAACCGAAAACAAAAAATAAACAAATTTAAAGGGAGAGAAAATGTTAATTTAAAGTACAGGGGGAAAAAAGAGAAAATTCCAAACCCTCCCGAGAAGTGGGAGAAGCCCCGTTTCATGTATGGATTTGAGTAAAGACATACGAAGAAACATCAGATACTGTTCCTGAGACCACATACCTGAAGGAATAAAAAAAGACGTATCAAAATCGGTTCATTTTGCCCAAGCATAACGATCAAACTGTTCGGTCGATTGTGTCGCCGTTGGCTGGTACTACTGAAGAAAGTGTTCCACGGAAATTGTTGTTTCAAGTTTCACAGTTGGAGTGATGTATACCGCGTAAGAGATGGCCATGGGTAAGATAGCAGTGGCCAATACGAAGACGTGTAAGGATTACTTCTTTACGTCTGTTCGCACGGGATGATGACATCCCGTCTTTTTTTTTTTTTTTTTTTTTTTTTTTTTTTTTTTTTTTTTTTTTTT
>NNCF01129413.1:54713-85876 GCA_002313205.1 Laupala kohalensis
CTAATGGCGTCGGGATCGAAAAGAACAAGAGGTGACCAAGGAAGGTCAGAAAAGAGAAAGGAAGGAGCATGGCACAAGTAAGTGGAAGTAATGCCAGACTCAGCTCGGGGCCCCGTGTTCGCCAAACACGTACTTACTAGATGTAAGCCCCCTGGGGGGACATCCCGTCTTAACGGAGTCTTTTAGCTTCCTCAGCTTGAAGGTGCAAATTTGCCATTCGGCTTCCCATGTCCCAAGAAGAGACGATCTTATGGCAGCCTTTACATCTGACGTAGGAGCAGATGAAAGGTCAAGGACTGTTCTGTGTGTTTCCCGCTTCGCTGCCTCATCAGCTTCTTCATTACTTATAATACCCACGTGCCCAGGAACTCAGCAAAGAACTATTTCACAAATTTGAAATACTAGACCGCTTATTAGAAGATTCTGAATTGTCAGTGTAAGGGTGTCAGAAGTGTACAATGAAGACACTGACCACAGAGCACTAATAGAGTCACTGCAGAGAGCCTCACGCCGTATTACAGATAGCTGAATGAACTTCATCGCCTCAAGGATTGCAAATTTTTCAGCAGTGTACACGCAGCAAAAGGAATGGAGACGAAAAGAATGGGTGGCACTATGGCAGTGGAAAGCAGCACCAACGGAATTATTAATTGCTGAGCCATCAGTGTATATGAACATATGATACAAATAGAGGTTTTTCAGTTCTCCAAAGTGCTGGAGGTACACAGCAGCAGGAGTGTCTTGCTTTGAATTTAAGACAGCCGAAATTCGATGGGTGGTTGTATGAAGGACCAAGGTGGGGTAAGAGTGTGTGGGTATTTCACTGGAGGTAGTGTGATGACATTTTCCTCTAGCAGTTGTTTAAAACGGGCACCCGCTGGGCGGGGTAACGAAGGTCTTGCAGCGTAAGGTGAAATAAATTATGGAGAATGTATATGTTGCCGAGTGGGGTGATTGGTAATCCCCATCAGTTTCATTCCTTAAGATTCAAGTAGAATATCACTTCTCTTGTTAAGAGATGGTTCGCCAGCGTCTACTAGTAAGCATTCTATTAGACTAGTGCGGAAAGCACAGTTGCAATACGGACTGCTGCATGATCAATACTGTTAAGGGCCTGAGTGTCGACAGTGTTGTGGAGGCGTATACAATACTGCCATAATTTAATACTGACCGAACGAGACTTCTATACAGACGAAGAAGGTATGTACGGTCTGCGCCCCATGATGATGTGCTTAAGCAGCGAAGAATGTTTAAGGAAGAATTACAAAGTAATTGTAGTTTTCGGATGTAATTGTACCAAGTTAGTGTGCGGTAGAATGTGAGACCCAGGAACTTTGCGGAGTCAACGAAAGGAAGACGTTGGCCCGTAAGAAAAAGATCTGGATCATGGTATATCCTACAGAAATGCATACAGCCTGACTTGGAAACAGAAAATCTAAAGCCGGTAGACATGCTCCACTCGTGTAAACGGTTTAAAACCAATTGCAGTTGCCTCTGGATGTCAGATGCTGCTAGACAAATATTAAATGGCGAAGTCGTGAACAAAGAGAGACGCATGTACCGGTTCTCGAACCACTTACGCAATGCTATTTACGGCTACGGCAAAGAGAGTGACGCTTAAGATTGAGCCCTATGGGACACCGTTTTCCAAAGGATGATTCGATGATAAGTACCGAGGCGAATGCGGAAAGAGCGTTGCGATAGGAAGATCTCCAGGAACAGAGGAAGACAACCTCGGAATTTCCATGAGCGCAATGTGCGTAGAATTCCGTACCTCCAGGTTCTGTCAAAAGTAATAATAAATTTAATAAATTTTAAATTTATTGTCAAAAAACAGTACAAACTGCGTTAGACTACGTGGAGGACAATAAACTAATTTACTCTCCGGAAGCAAGAAAGGGACCATCCCATCAATTCCGATCAAGGGCCCTATGGCAGAGGTGTATTCAAAAATTTCAGCAAAAGTTCCTAGATAAGATAAAAAGTTAGCTGCGAGTTTTAATACATATATAATGTCAATATGTTTGCAATTTTATTGAAAAATTAATTTTATTGGCAAAATTACAAATATATTGACATTATATATGTATTATAACTCGCAGCAAACTTTTTATCTTATCTAGGAACGTTTGCTGAAATTTTTGAATCCGCCTCTGCCTTAGGGCCCTTGATCAGAATTGATGGGATGGTCCCTTACTTGCTTACGGAGAGTGAATTAGTTTATTGTTCTCCACGTGGTCATACGCAGTTTGTAATGTTTTTTGACAATAAATATATTTAAAAAAAGAACAGGGCAATGCCTTGGATTACATGATGATTTAGAGATGGCAACATCGGCGGCTTTTAAAACCGCGTTGGTGAAATGGGATGCAATAGCATCCACATCGGTTAAAGGCTCATCACAAAGTTGATGTTGCGTTTAAACACATCCCAGTCTGCATTATTTCAATATCCACAGAGACGGTCGTGAAGCCGAGGGGCAAAAGACGTTGAAATTTATAAGAATCAGGTAGTGGTCACTCCCATGCAGATCGTCAAGAACTCTCCAGTCTAAGAGTGGGGAAAGAGAGAAACTGCCGATGGCTAAATACAGCACACAGAAATATCGGGAAGTTATACAGAAGTGGGTGGAGTGGCCCGTGTTAGGGACCGCTATGTCTCGGTAATCTATCAGATTTCAAAGATATCACCCTTTGGGCAGTTTTAAGAACCCCACATCAAATTATGGGCATTGAAATCCCCGACGATAAGAAATGGGGAAGGCAACTGTTCCATCAGTCCGACAAGATCTTTGTTCGTGAATGACTGCCCGGGTTGGATATAAATATTACATACTAAATATAAGGGATGGTGGACTCACCCTCATACACATGGTTTGAAAGACGCTTGATATAGAGACTTGTTTGGCATAGATGAAGCGTCTACGAGCACAGCGACTTCTTCGTGTTCCCGTAGGCCGTCTTCTAAGTCTGCCCTATAACAGGTGTAACCACGAGAGAAAAAAGTCTTTTGGTAAGAGGTGTGTTTCCTGAAGACATACTATTAGATGAGAACGACGAAATAGTAAGAGTTTTAGGTCATCTGAACGGACATGAATGCCATTCAGATTCCAGGAAAGAAGTGCCATGGTCTGGAGCTTATCTGCTCTTTCTGCGATTTTCTGATTTCTTGCTGATTGAATATGACTATTTTTGCGCCTTGAGCCGCGACGATTAGCGGAAGTTGTTCCGACATGAAAATCCGACTTCAAAGCGTCAGGTTTTTGAGACTGAGGGGAGCGTGTACTTTGCCGGGGACGACTTTGATATTGTCCCTGTGGGGATTGTTTCTTCGCGGGGTTCACTTGCTGGATGTTAGTGGAAGTTGAGGTACAGGTGGATTTTGTTTGGGTGATACATTATACTTTGTATGTATAAGGATTTTGCACCACAGAAATTCGTCTTTTAAGACAGAATGATGCCTGAACTCCTTACACATTTTGGGTTTTTCTATTTCCTTCAAAACCACCTGACAGCCGAAAGAAACTGTAGGGGGTTTCGGTGCGGTGACTGCTGTTGCAAAGGATTTGGTGATACTTATTGGGTTTTTTATAAGGTACTGACACCTGGCTTTGGGGAAAGACACCCTTTCCGTAACGCGGATCCTTTGGATGTCTTTTTTCATGATATATTTTGGGCAGTTGTTGGAATTGGAAGGATGGACTTTTTTACCATTCACGCAGTACGGAGGCAACGAACAAGCTGACGACTCGTGCGACGGCTGTTTGCAAATAACACACACTTCGCAGGGTAACTTGCACCGGTCTACTGTGTGACAGAATCTCTGGCACTTGAAGCAGCGCAGGGGACTCGTATCATACTGACACACTCGCAGAGTATAAAAGCTGAAGGATATGGATCCGGTAGAGAGGGCTTGTCCAACGTCAGAACCAATGTGGAGGTACGAACTAACTTTCCCAGCAACTTCCTTTTAATTCTATGGACATTTACCACGCCTTGGGGTTAAAAGAATGCCTTCAAATCTTTATCTAACTCATGTGCAAAGTCTTCGTGATTTACGATGTCTTTGCACATGGTCAGGACAGGATGTGTTAAGGTCTTGATTTTAAGACCAACAAATTATCTTAATTTTAAAACACTATCGATCTGCTTGTCTGTGCGTGCCTCCAACAGGATGTCACTAATTCCGCTGGCGCAGGACAGAATGAAGCTTTCCGATGTTATTGTCAATTTCTTTCGCAAGCCGGACATTACTAATTGACTTAAAAGTCTTTTCCTCTTCAACACATTTCATTAACAGGATGCGAGGCTTTGTCGACCTGTCGCTATCCTTACAAAAGAAACAGTAGATCCACAGTTTCACCGACTAATCGCCTCTTCCTAAAGTTAGAGGGCAGAAGGGGACTTGGAGGGGGGGTAGTAGTTTCCATTTGTATGGATTTTAAATTTCATCCCTGTGTTCCCCACCCACCACGGAGTCCAACAAAGGGACACCTCACAGGGGTGCCAGGGTTGACACGGAGATATAGCGGGGACACGCAGAGTTCTTTAAACAGGTTTGCTCCAACGCCGCCGACCAACGGGACGGACCCCCTGCGCGCCCCCTCTCACCCTGGAGTTCAGTCGAAGACCTTGTCCGAGCCGATTGGTTGGGGATGGGTTAGCCCCCGATCACCCGTCTAGAAGAGACCGAGGACAAAACGAGCATATCGGTGCGCATCTAGCAATGTACGCAGCAGTTCCTCAACTCGCCAGGATTCGTATTCCCTCCGACATGAGTCGCCATGCACGGCAAACGTGGGTGAGCCATCAGCGCACAAAGAAGGTCGCTACAGGAGATAAAAGCAATAAAAGTGAAAACTGGAATTATGGGGCAAAAGAAAGTAAAAGAAAATAAATATTTGAGAGCCTTCTCTGTATCCCACCGTCAGGAAGTGGATCAACTCACTTCAACGGTTTAACTATTGGATGGCGAGAAACAGGAGAAGTAATGATTGGGTGCAACAATTGAACCAGTAATGGCAGAAATATGTAATGGCAGTAATGGCAGATAAATAAAAGTCAAGGAAATGTCAATATTACCAAAGATATGATAATGAAGATGAAAGAAAAATATTTAGATGATATGGTGATTTTATTTAATAAGTGCTGGAAATATGGCTATTTGTACAGAGCATGAAAGGTATCAGGAGTGAAGTTCTTCCTAAAAGTACACAATAGAAATTGCACAAATCCAGAACCCTTATAGACCGATATGTTTGCTACCTGTCATAGGGAATATGCTCGATAAGATAATGGGCGAGAAAGTAACAGCAGCATTGAGTGAAATTATGAGCGATCGGCAGTAAGGGTTTACCAAAGGCAATGGAACAGAGAATCCAGTAAACAATTTGCTAGAGATGATAACAAACAGGAAGAAGTGTGACGCAATCGCAGCTATGATAGACTACAAAGGAACCTTCGACAGCGTAATGTGGGACATTGTATTACAAGAGCTGGAAAGAATGTGAGTGGCAGGTAACTTGCTAAGATTAATAACATCTTATTTTGAAGACAGAAATGTAGTCTTACGTATAGATTCATAAAGGCTCATAAAGAAAATGGAACGAGGATGTCCCCAAGGGAGCCAAACTGGGTCACTGGATTGGATTGTTGTACAGAATAAGATAATTATTCAGAGAAATAATTAAGGCGTACTTGGTTTCAAGAACAGGGGAAAATATGTTGAAAACGAATGTAATTACATCGTCTTTGAAGAATGTATGACAGAAAGTATAAGTTTGTGATGTCCGGTCCAAATGAGTATATGAAAGATACCTAAACAAGAGAACAAGGACGACGATGAAGGAAGGGAGGTGGAAGAAACAAAGAGAAATGAAACCCTCGTAACGGTCAAGAGCTCAGGTGCAGGGAAATTGTGTATTGTAAATGAAATTTAAAAAATGCGTTTCATGTAAGGAAGTGAAAAAGTGGGTCATGTTATTAGTGAATACGAATTACATGGAGCTGAACGAGACCAGTATTTTCCAGAAATGAAATCGAAAGAACAGATAACGGAGACAACTCACAGAATTTTAGCCAATAAATAGTATTCTGAGGTCTTAATAAAATACATAACACTACTATGAAATATTAAAGGTTTTATTATACTAGATATATATGTAATGTATTGTGTAATATAAAGTGTCATATAATGTAAGATGTAATGTAACGAAAGATGTATCATGTGTTATTATTTTAACCGGCATGGTTTGTCGTTGAGTAAACTATTGATGATTGAAATATCAGAAGGGCTAATTTTAGAATAAGCTATGCATAGTCAGAATAAAGCATTATAAAAATAAACCAACATTAACGTCCAATTTAAACGTCAATTAAAATTGATTAATGATAAACTTGGATTTCAATTTGAACAGCGAATGGTTTATTGTCTAGGAAAAATATTGAGACGTATAGTCAGTTAAGAACAACATTTTTGTACAATAGGAAACAGTAATAAAATAAACACATAAGTTGAGACATGATCAGAATAATATATGTAAATAAAGTAATAGTGATTTCCTGTAAAACAAGAGATTTAAGAACAATAAAAAGAGAATGAAATATAGAATGCTAAAACATACCACTTTATACATGTCAATATAAAATTCTCAGTCTTGATTGGATATGTTAGTATATGACTTTGAAGTTAATTGTCAGTGAATAATAAAATATTATTATAAGAACAAAGTTAAGAGACTGTCTCAAACAATTTTGTCAGTTGTCTCGACTCGTGGTCGACTTTACTCACAGTTTGGTTTGCTGGAAACAGCGTTCAAGAGTTGAATCGTTCACCACACTGACATTTCACTAATTCACAAAACATGAAATTGTTAAAAAAGTTTGACTTGAATTGTTTCACAGAATTTAATAATATTTATAAACGTTTGGTTATCTCTGAATCGTATTGTAATAGTCATAATTAATAACAGTTAGATAATTGATATCGCATGTGCGTACTTTTTTACACGACGAGAGCGAAGTGAGTTCGCGTGCCTCTCTGTTGGCGTCAGAGAGCGAAGTGATTCTTCTTCGTCTTGCACATCTATATTCACTTGTTTTTATATATAACACTCTGATTCATGGAACGTTTGCTATTTATTCCTTTGTCACGTTTATATTAACTTAGTTCATTGTAGTAGCATTCGTCTGTCAAGGATAGTTCTGGAATGCTGTTAATTGTTGACTATTGACAAATGTTTATTAAATAGTTTATTGTTTATAAATAGCACTAGTTGCCCATTGCATATCTGGTTAGGGGTTTATTTCTTATGTAGCTCCGCTACACATGTAATGTCTCACGACAAAAACATGGCTTAAAACAAGTAAATGAAAAAAGAAATTATTAAAGAGGAGCATTTAGCGAATTTAGAGACTCTGTTTAGTAAGTTGCAGCAAGGGGGCCTAAATGCAGTTTTGGACAAATTTAATTATTTAAACCACAATTCAAGTATCTCGGTCACGTGATTGATAGGATCATGATACAGCTTGCACATCAGAACGTAGCAGGTATAATACAGCTTCCGGCACTACAGAACATAAGGCAGTTACAATCGTTCTTAGGTAAGGCTAATAATTGTGTGAGGTTCATTAAGGTTTTTTAACGATTTGGCCCCTTTAAACGCTCAACATGTAAGGGTGAGAGGTTCCAATAGAACTGTTCACTCGAATAAAACAGCAGCTGAAAAAAGCACAGAGTTTGGTGCATTTCAACCCAAATAAATTGGTGACGTTGGTAACTGATGAATCAGAGAATGGTTAGGGGTAATGTTGTTCCAGAAAGATGAAATGTAAAATGAGAAGCCGTTGGTGTTACCATCAAAACATTTATTATTCACCAACGCAGGTACTCCCAGATCGCCGAGTATAATTTTCAGAGTACGCAAATTCTACGATTATCTGTATGGCAATATGTTCGCAGTAATGACTGATCACAAACCACTCGTAGCGTTTTTTCGTCCAGAAAAAACGTCAAACAAATCAGTTACGAAACTTGAACGTTGGTCTTTATTTTTGTCTGATTACAATTATGAAATTATGTACAGGAACACCAATCAACACTCCAACTTCTTAGTCGAGACCACTGGCGGGACCGAATGAAGTCTTCGACAGCACAAAGATCGATTGCTTACAGTATGGTCATGTGGATCAGAGGGTATTTCAGTTTCCAGTAATTGCTATCAATCGTCGTCGAGACACTGATGAAAATACGCTCTGGTTATTTTAATTGAAAATAGTTCTTTTAATATTTCATTATTTCTAATTTTTTTCCAGAAGAATTTTTGAGCGTGCGGAAACATTTGTATTGAAAGAGAAGTCGGCGGAGGTACTATATACACTGGGATCCCGATTGGAGAGGTGCAGCGTGGTGGATGTGTGGATTGATGGGGTGCTCATCAGAAACAGACATTGCGACAGATGAATGGATTGTCAAAAATGGCCAGAAAATTGAAGTATTTGCCAGAAATATACACATAACATGCACATGTGCAGCGGCATTTTAATCTATGATTTACTAGACTTACGAGGGAATTTACACGGCCCCTTAAAGAGGCGCAGTCAGATTTTGTTTCTTTCTTTCCCGCGTGTGATGTAAACAGAATGGTTTAACGTAGTATTGTCCTTGGCGGTGGTGCACGTGGACTAGTAAGTGATACTACATTTTAAAGGAACGGAATCCTGTTTTTACTTTTCATGAATATTGAGACAATAGTTTTGAAAATATTAAAAACTGCAGTGTGGAAGAAAGCGTTCAGTTTTCATAACTTCAAGGCTCTTCAACTAAGACAAGTGGAAGAAACACTGTACCACATGTTATACATATTATTCTTTGGGAATTACTCTAGTTATGTAGTCCTCGAAAGATATATTTACGTTGAGCCAAACATGAGAAACAAGGTAAACATATTGTCAAGTCAAGCAGACAATGTTAGCGTTTTACGATGCAAGACGAAAAGAGTCAGCCAAGAGAAAAGTCCGCGAGCAACGCAGATGAAAAATAATCGACCAAAAGGGGACGAAAAGAAGTATTCAGATTTGCTCATGGATATGAAAGATTGGTTTCGACATCTGGATAAAATCTTCAAGAACAGATCAAGAGTGGCATAGAGGTATTGGCAAATGGTATGCGAGTGCACAGGAAGGAAGGTTAATAAAACAGGGGCAGCGGTTGTAATGGAAATGGACGAATTATGAGATAACGAAATGAAGATGAAGATTCATATGCAGGAAGTGGAAGTAAAATATCAATCTGTAATAGATTTTACGTTGACAAAGAATATACGTAAGAACGTTATGATTGGACGGATACAGGTGATTGGCATGACTTTGTGCCATTTGGCGATTGAACTCGAGGTTCATCAAAAGGAAGATCTTCAACTTGAACGGAATTTGCAGAAAATACGATGGGAAGGTTTTCGGAGGGAATTGGAAGGGATGTCAATAAATTGTACTTTAGCAGATATAGAAGAGTACATTTATTACTATCAGAGTATAGAACAATTTTATGTGAATATAGAAGGAAGATAAAAGAGCGTAAAATGGATACTTGGGAAAACTTTCTTGAAGAAACTCTCCGGAAGTATATATGGGGACTTCCGTATCTAATAGCGAGGGAAAAGGTTAAGAGGCAACAAGTGAGGCATAGTATTAATACTGACCAGAAAAATACGATGAATTCAGGTGATACGGGAAAGGTGCTATATGGAAAGGATTTTGCCGAGAAATGATACAGATGACTAATGAGATGATTAGGCAGTTGGTGACGACAATCTAATGAAATAACATGTGCAGAGCTTGCGGAGGTAACTAAGGAAATAAGAACCTATAGTAGAACTGTAATCTGTCAGATATTGTAATATAACATTTGAAAATACTTTATAAATAATATCAGTAATGTTATTCCCCGATAGTTGATATATTCGCACTTATTTCCTTTCTTGTATATTGGAACGATTATTCCAATTATCCATCAAGTATCCGTTCTTCCTCCCATATCCTAATAATCAGCTCATAAATCTCTTGTAGCAACTCTTTACTGCAGTTTTTAAACAATTCACTTGTTATCCCATCTTCTCCCGCTGCCTTATGGTTGCTTAATTTATCCCATAGCCTCTTCAATGTCTTTTAATGTCGGTGTGTTTACAAGTTGTTCTGGTCCTATGAAGTATTACATTTTGTAATAGATTACCTGCTTTATTCTAACAACCACTTAATCTTGGTTTATACCCTTCTGTTAACACAAAACATGAGAGCTCCAAACACGTTCCAACACACAGCAAACCTCTGCTAACAATTCACCAAAAAGAATAAGGAGGAGTTCAAAAAACACGGCTTATCGTCTGAGGAAAAAGTATCCGATTGAGTGCTCTAAAAATACAGTTTCATTGTCAAGATAACTTTTTATTGGTTTGATAATAATAATAATAAATTTATTGTCAAAAAACAGTACAAACTGCGTATGACCACGTGGAGGGAAAAAAAACTAATTTACTCTCCGGAAGCAAGCAAGGGACCATCCCATCAATTCCGATCAAGGGCCCTAAGGCAGAGGCGGATTCAAAAAATTCAGCAAAAATTCCTAGATAAGATAAAAAGTTAGCTGCGAGTTATAATACTAATAGAATGTCAATATGTTTGTAATTTTAAGCAAAAAATTACATGTAAGTTATTATCGAACTATAGATTATTCTGAGTATAGTGCTTAAAAATTGAAATAACACTAAATTCACGATTTATTGTTACAATAGACCCGCCCCTAGACAAAGCCTAGAGAACCTGTATGATAAATCCGCCTCTACCCGAAGGAAAACCGGAGAAAAACCCGGGCCAGGATGGGGCTACAGAATTTATGTACACAAACGTGCCAATGTTGAGTACACATAAAACTAAATTAATATGAGCCATAAGACAACACAATCATGCAAGAAAATAGTTTTTGAAATTGTTATAAGTTGTTTAAAAAGTACTACAGCAATGGCGTGATAAAGCACAAGACGAATTTAACTTTTGTTAAAATCAATAAATTCTTTTACAGTGTAGAAGCACTGGTGCAGGAGGTAGTTTTTAACCGCGGATTTGAAGATATTCAATTTCATAATATCTTTTATATTCTTGGGCAGGGAATTATATAGAACGATTCCCGAATGGTATGGTCCCTTTTGGCAAAGAGTGGTTGACACTCTAGGGCGATGAATATTACTACTATTGCGTGTATAGTGTTCGTGAACGAGACTGTTTCGTATAAAGAAAGGGTGGCACTTCAGTAATTCGGTCTTAACAAACACGACTGTTTCATAAATATAAATGCAGGGAAGTGTTAAGATATTTAATTCCTTGAATAAAGGTTTACAAGAGTTTCGGGGGTGAGATTTACAAATTATCCGAACTATCCTCTTCTGAATTCTGAAAGTTTGAATACTCTGACCGGAATTACCCCAGAAGGTAATGCCGTAACGTAAATGGGAGTAAACGTTTGCAAAATATACGCAACGGGAAATACGTGGACTAACTGCGTTAACTAAGATTCGGAATGCGTAACACAATTTGCTTAATTGGGAATTAAGATTGTCAATGTGACAATTCCATTTGAGGTTGTCTTGAATATGGAGACCTAAGAATTTTGTATTTGTAACAGTTTTTAATTGTGTTCCGTTTAAAGAAAGAGAAACCTGGGGTAAAGATTTTGTGATACTATTGTGAAATGACATAGACACTGTTTTGTCAGTGTTTACAATGAGACGATTTGCATGGAACCAAGTCGAAAGGTTAGACAAAACTTTTTGAGCATTGGCGTGTTTACATAGTAAATTAGTGTCATCAGCAAAAAGAACCATTTTGCAATCTGATGTGGATGATGACATGTCGTTCACATACAATAAAAAGAGTATAGGGCCGAGAATTGATCCTTGGGGTACTCCGCAAGTAAGTGGCTTTGTTTCTGAAAGACAACGCTCAAGTATTTTATTTTTAGTATAGGATATTTCTACTTGTTGATATCTATCTTTTAAATAAGAAGTTAGCCATTGATGTGGAAGTCCACGAATGCCTAAAGAATGCAATTTGGTAAGGAGAATTCCGTGATCGATGACATCGAATGCTTTGGATAAGTCAAGAAAAACACCCTGAGGATTTTCTCCACTGTCTAGAGATGTGGTAACATCGTTTAAGAAGGAAAATATGGCGCTTGTAGTGGAAAAGGATTTCCTAAAACCGTGTTGATCGTCAGAGAGAATGTTATATTTTGATAAAAAATCTAGAAGACGCTTATAGAACAATTTTTCTAGGATTTTTGAGAAAGTGGGTAGTAGAGATATTGGTCGGTAATTTCCAATATTAAGTTTGTTTCCTTTCTTGTGTAAAGGTTTCACTTTAGCTCTCTTAAATATATTGGGAAACACCCCTTCCGATAAAGAACTATTAAAAATATTTACGAGTGGATTTAATATAGCGTGGGACGAAGATTTAACAATAAACTCAGGTATATCATCTATGCCTCGTGAAAATTTGTTTTTTAAGGAGCTGATGATTCCCATGACTTCACTGGCGTTAGTTTCGGAAGTGAACATAGAATTGGGTATGTGGGTGGTAATAATTGGAGGACATTGATTTGGATATATTGAGTTCGTTATTTTACCAACTTCTGAGAAGTGAGAATTAAACAAACTTGCGATGTCCTGAGGATTTGACACGATCTTGCCATCGTTTAGTAAAGAAACATTTTCTTCGCGATTTTCAGAAGTTGACGTGTAATTGTTAACAATATTCCACATGGCTTTCATCCGGTTGTTCGATTTTAGTATATGCCTGTCGTTTTCCATAACTTTAGCTGCATAGACTACTTTTCGGAGAATAGTCTTATATTTACGAAAATAATTATGGAATTCGGGTGGCTGGTTATAGCGTTTTGAAAGATAATATAAACGGCGTTTGTTTTTTGAAGAAATTCTTATCCCTAGGGTGATCCATCTATTGTATTTTTTTGTGTTAATTAACTTGCGTTTTATGGGAAAACTAGAGTTGTAATGTTTTAATATGATGATATGTAGTTAATATGATGATATGATATGATGATATAATAAGTTGTAATGATATATAATACATTTAATTTATTAAATAAATTCACACTATTCAATAATGCGAATAGTTATCAGTTGTTTCAGTATGAAAAAATGACTAAAAATGAATTTAATAAAGATACAATTCGTATTTCAATCGCTTCTTGGTTTCTTGTAAATGACAGCTGACGCTTGTGTTTTGTCTAAAAGTCCTTTGCCTTTTGTCTTCACGATGGCTCAGTGACTGTCACGAGGTTACCCGGCCTATGGCGCGCCCTGTTGGTATAAGTGGGAATTATTTCTCTTTAGCTGTATCGGCGGCGGCGGTCGGCGAAGCAGCGTGGTCGCCTTTGCAGCTACCCACCGCATACTGATTAAATATAATATATCTCAAGCGGCAATCTCAATTTTGCAGAACAAGACACACCTGTAAGCAAAAGTTGACTGCCCGTCCCAGGTGTTTATTAATCCGTTACCTGCACGATCGTTTCAAGCGTGCATGTTGGGTTTTTCGAAACACCTTCCCTGTAATAATGAACTTGATCATAGAATTCCTTTGTCCTCCTCTGTAACCTTCGTGTCTTTTTGCTTAAGTATCACCTTTTTCTTCCTCTAACAGATGGTATTAACTTCTCGTCTCTATTTCTCATACTTTTCTCTACACGACCTCGTTTCTCTCTGTAACATTTTTACTTGTGCTATATTCTTTCTTCCTATCTCTTCTTCACATTGTGCGTCGAACCGATTATTTCTTTTCTTTTTTGCTATACCTAGTGTGTCTTGTGCGGCACATTGTATGGACCTTTATACTCCTGACCACCTTTCCTCTATTTCCAAATCTTCTCCAATCTCTTGCAAGATACTGTTCATATTTTATTGGAATTCTTGCTTTCCCTCTGGTTATTGTAGTAGATTCACATTCCATTTCCTTCTCAGTAGGTTGACTTATCTGTCCCACTGCCAATTTCAGTCTCACTGCTTTTTTTACCAGATAAAGTCACAATTTTGTCCTCTACATGACTTTACATCAATAATGGATGTCGCATTCATTACTGTTACTAAGACATGATCTGTTGGGTTTACTACTGTACTTCCTGGCATCTTACACGTTCCCTTATGGATTCTCTTATGATCAAAGCAAGTGCTTTTAATTATAAGACCACTTTTTGTTACAAACTGTCCCAGATGGAAACCATTCTCATTCGATTCTTCATGTGGCGTATATTTTCCCACTATTCTTCTCATGCATTCTTCATTTCCCACTTGTGCATTAAAATCTCCCAAAATAATGATCATGTCGTGCCTTGGCACTTCTTCAGTTGTTTTTACTAATTCATCATAAAACCGCCCTTTCCTCTTCTACATCTGCAATTGGTGCATGTACGGATATGACAGATACATTCCTGAACTTCCCCATAACCCTGATTTTACATATTCTATCTTAGATGGGTTCAAATCTTGTCACACGCCTCTTCATTTTCCCATGTATTATAAATCTTGTACAGAATTTCCTGTTCCCCCTTCCGGACCAATGTAGAAGAGACTATAATCTTTCTTTTCAATACTTCCTTGCCTCTTCCAACTTATGTCCTGAACCGCTACTAGATCATATCCAAATCCTTGTTTCATTTATTATTTCTTGTATTCTTTCTGGTCTCAATATTGTTCTAATATTTCATGTGCACATGCTTATCCGTTTTCCTTTCTCGTATTACTTTCCGTTGCCTTACTCATCTTCTTTGATTTCCGTCCGGTTTTTTTGTAGAAGTCTTCTGAAAAATACGTTTCTTTACAAGATGAGGCTGTTAACCTCACGCTCAACCTTGTCCACTGGATGGGGGCATTGATTTGGGAGTTTCTTACTCTTAGGTAGGTTGCCTTCTCCGCGGCTACGGGGTCCCATCCACTCCAAATGAAGAAAAAATAGGAGCTGGGAAAACTTAAGATACCCTTGCCCTGGAAACCTAATAGCGTCGGGATCGAAAAGTACAAGTGTTGACCAAGAGAGGTCTGACTGGAAATAGAAAGACCTGAATTTGACACTAGTAAGTGGAAATAATGCCCGATTTTGCGAGAATAGTACCATGTGTGCTATTAATTACATCTTGTATTGAATTATTCATGGTTTAAATAAAATTTAAAAAAGCAAATGCTAAGGTGGTGGTAGCAACAGATAGATATACTTCGCTCAGAAGGATTTTTATGGAAGGAACAGATAACTGGAGGTAGAAAACGTTACGACATTCCATAGTAGTGGCCCCACATAGCTACCTTGATGCAATTTTTTCTGTACCTATATCGAGTATTGTATGTCTGTCTTCTAAATATGATTTTAGCAATAGCGTTGTTATTTTATTGACGTCCTTTCTTTATAACTATTCGAACAAAATTGACCATTGGTCGCTATCGAATGCACACTTATAATAAATAAATATAAGTAATATATACTTCGCCGTTCTGCCTGTTATCTGATATATCAGCTCCTCCAGGGCGTCTTCTGTATCCCTATCTTTGGTGATACCATACTTAATTTACCTATTAAATTTACTCGTAAGTCTTCTTCCATTTTGTTATCTAATATTTTCCTAACACGCGAAGCAATGTTATCGGACGATAAGACGTACAATCATTTTTATTATTACCTGGTTTTAAGAATAGTCGTAGTAGTCCCAATTTCCAGCCTCTTGGGACGTAATCACACTCTTCACAAAGCTTTAAAATGTCTACTAACCCTTCTATTTAACAGTATGCTATTTGTTTAATCATATTTGTTGTAATTAGATCGTATCCTGGAATCTTATATTTTCGCAACTTACTGATTATTTCTAATACATGCTCTTTCCTTATCTTTTGCGCCTGTGTTAAAGATATGCATTCATATTCTCGTTCTTGTGTCTCGTGTGTTACTAACGTTCTATGTGCCAATTCCCCTCCTGTATCACACCAACTAGTTGTTAAACCCTTTTCTGCACCTACATTACTCCACACCGTTCTATTTTTAAACCTTTCTTTCAGATAATGCATTGTAATCCCCATATATTTACTTTTAGATTTTCCCCCACATACTCTTCCCGAAACTGCCTTTTCTTTCTCCTTATAATTCTCTTGTATTCCTTAAAAATTGCACATATTTTAATCTTTTGTCTCTCCTTTCCTCCAAACGCACTTTTCCTTTCTGATACTACCGATGTAATTTATCTCACTTCTTTTTGGCTTCTTGTTCTCTTTTCTCCAGCATAGTACTCATTTCCGATATCCATCTCTTTGTTTTCTATAATAGGTCTTCACTGTCTGTAACATATCTGTAATTCTTTCATCTATGTTCATCTGCCCTTTCTTCACTTCAAAAGGTTTTCTCTTCTTCTGCATTTCAAAGCATCTCGTCCACTCCACAACTGCGATAGTTCACTTGTGTCTTCTCACACACTGTTTCTTGATGGATTTCCTCTATCTTAAAGCTTACCGTTCTGTGATCAGCTCACTCACCTCCCAACACGTCACGGTTGAGTGACGAGTTGTATTCTCCAATGTAATGTCTATTATTGATGTTTCATTATCACTGAGGAATGTCTCGAATCCAAGTACATTTACTATATATTGGTCATTTTCTAGTATTAGTCTTTCAAGCTCTCTTCCTCCGGTATTGCTCACCCTATCTCCCCACACAGCCAACCGCCCATCCCAATCTCCACAGATATGAATATCTAGTCCTCTATACTTTTATACTCTTTCTTCTACTTGTCGGAACACTCGCTTACTTTTACTAGCGTATTGTTTATAAACATTTTCTAATACCGAGAGACCTCTCTTCCCTATCATGACTGCCTGCAGATATTCACTCGTATATTCTTTTAATTCTAACACATCAATCTTCGTATTACATATCAACACAACACTACTTATTCCTGTATGGTACACGGCACGTCTGCATAACGGTATATTGTATAGTTTCCCTCTACTCATGTACGGCTCCTCTAGAGCACGTGTTTTATTTTCCTCGACTTATCGTATCAACTCTACGTTCCTATTTGTCCTCTCTGCAGATTTTTCTGTATTATTTCAAATTGCATTGTCAATTGTTCTTTGCATTATTTCACATATCCGTACATGTTCATGATATTTCTTATCCCTAATACTACACTTATCATCCCAGTCTTTCCGCTTACAATTGGCACACCGTACTTCCTCTTTCTGCCGTATACATTCTTTAAATCCGATAATCACACAATGACCATATGTTCCCTTTTCATTTCTGCAAAATTCACCCGGATGATCATATCGCATGCAACGAACGCACCGCAATGACCCTATGAAATCATTTATTATGTTTGATTGGAACCCTAAATACACCTTTGTACGCGCTAATCAGAACCTGTACCATTCTGGCCGCAGCTCCACTACCCAATGGAAATGCTCTGCTGACTAATTCTCTTTATTATTTTTGTTTCTCTTTCATCTTCACTTTGCCCTCCATTCTATCTCAACTAGTCACTAATCACCTCCTCTTCGCTCTTATGCTCTACATTATATATTATTATTTTTGGTTTATTTTCAGTGAACCTTCGTAAAACAGCAGCGCATCTATATGTAAGAGGTCATGTTCAAACCACTTGTATAATTTTTAATTACGGATTACTAGGCACTGTATCTGGCGATGAATTCACAAGAAAGAATACAGATAGCAGGCAAAGTTCATTACTTCCACTGCAAGTTTGATCCAAATGGTTTCAGCAGCTTCGTTATTATCTGCTTCTGTATGTTCTTGTTAAAAACAAGCAGTTGTATTTTATATTGAAATTGTCCAGAACTCCTATTTCTCTTCCTTGAAACGTTTTTCACATCATCGATTTCCCTTCTAGTTCATATTGAGTCTGCATATTCTCTTACAAAACAATAAATCCTATTATGGACATCGTAACCATCTACTTCTCAATTTTAAGAATGTTTATAATTCTTGAAGTTCGTTTCATCTGAAATTTTCACTACTCACAAAATAAACTTTCGTTTCTTCCTGTACTGAGTTTAAATACGTAAAACACCTATTATTTCCTATTCTCGCAATACGAAGAGTACCATCTTTTCAAGACGTCGTACCTCGTTGCAAGTCTCAAGATGTGGGGAGGTTCATCGCATAAGAGATGACCATCGGTAAGATAGCAGTGGCTAATACGGAGACGTATAAGGATCACTTCTTCACGTCTGGTCATACAGGATGAAGACGACCAGGTCTATACGGAGCCTTTTATCTTCCTCAGCTTGAACGCACAAATTTCCCATTCGACTTACCAAGTCTTAAGAATAGACGATCTTATGTCAAGCTTTGAATCTGACGTGGGAACGGTTGAAATGTCAGGGACGAACTTCTTTGTTCCCCGCTTCGCTGCCTTATCAGCTTCTTCGTTAACAAAATAATTCCCACATTTCCAGGAATCCAACAAAAGACTATTACACAATTTTGAACTGCTAGACGGCTTATTAGATTCTCAACAGTGAGGGTGAGGATGTCACAAGTGTAATGTGAAGACACTGACCACAGAACACTAATCGAGTCACTGCATAGAACCACACGCCGAATTGAGAATTGAAGATAGTTGAATGAACTTCATCGTTCAAGGATTGAATATTTCTCCTCAGTGTACACGCTGCAAAAAGCAATGGAGGCGAAAAGAACGAGTGGCACTATAGCAGTGGAAAGCAGCATCCACCAAATCGTTCATGCATGAACAATCAGTGTAGATGAGCGTATGATATAAATAGAATGATTTCATTTCTCTGAAGTGCTGCTGGTACACAGCAGGACGAGTGTCCTGCTTTCAAAGTTTAGATAGTTGAAAGTCGGTAGTTGGTTGAGTGAGCGACCATAGAGTAGTGAGATAATGTGGGTAGGTAGAATAGAACAGGAAGAGGTAGGATGATGTCGTTTTCGTCCAACAGAAGCGGACACCCTATGGGAGGGGTTACGAAGATTTTGCAGTGTAAGACGAACAAAATTTGGGACAATGGATGTGTAGGTGAGTGGAGTGATCGGAAACCCCCCTCAGTTTCACTCCGTAACGGCCAAGTAAAATACCTCATCTTGTGCAGAGATATGTTTCGCCAGTCTCTACCAGTAAGCAATCTTTTCAACTCGTGAGGAAGACACCGGTTGCAATGTGAACTCCTGCATGACGGATGTTGTTAAGGGGCCTGAGCGTAGACGGTGATGAGGAGGCATATACAGTATTGTCATAATCTAATACAGACCGAACAAGACTTCTATACAGGCGAAGAAGACAAGTGCGTTCTGGACCCCATGATGATGCGCTTTAGCAGCGGAGGATGTGGAACTTGGCAACGCCTTAGGTTACGTAATGACTTAGTCATGGCGACATTAGGGGCAACGAGAACGGCGTTTGCGAAGTGGGATGCCATAGCATCCAAATTGGCGAAAGGCTCATCAGAAATATTGATGTTTCGTTCAAACATATCCCAGTCTGCATTTTTTAATATCCACTGAAAAGGCGAGTAACCGAGAGGCAAAAGATTTTCATATGTATCAGAATCGGGTAGTGGTAACTCCACACAGATTGTCAGAACTGTTCTGCCGAAGATTGGGGAAAGTGGGGAATTCCAGATAGCTAAATCGTGCACCGAGAAATATCGGAAAGCTGTACAGAAATGTGTGGAGTGGCCCGTGTTGAGAAGCGCTATATCCCGGCTGTCTAAAGGTTTTTCAATGATATCGTCTTTAGGCCAGTTGTGAGAGGAACCCCAGATCGAGTTATGGACATTTAAGTCCCCACAGTGAGAAATGTGGGCGGTAACTGGTCCATTAGGTCAGCAAGATCCTTCTTCTTGAAAGACTGCCCAGGGGGTCTAATACCGTGAATACTAATACCGTGAATATGAGGGATGAAAGGTTTATCCTCATACATAAGGTCTGAAAGACGCTGGTTATAGATACTTCTTGCGCATGAATTGAAGCGTCTACAAGCTCAGCGACACATACTCCGCCCTATAACAGGTATACCCACGAGGGAAGAAGGAGTGGTTTGGCAAGAGATGGGTCTCTTGGAGATAAACTGTTTGTGGAGCACGATGGGAAAGTAAAATCTTGAGGTCGTCTGAACGGAAGCGAACACCGTTCAGATTCCACGAGAGAAGAACATTGTTTTGGCGTTTATCTGTTATTTTTCTGTCTTTTTTGTCTCGATGACTATAATGTCATATCTTGCGCTTCTCCTCTTTCGGGGAGAGTCGCCATGATCGCTGCTGGAAGGATCACTCTCAGACACTATGAGCCCAGTACTTCTGCTCCTTGGTGAGCCAGAAGGAAAGCAATAACATGGGCGACTGTGGGAAGAGTACGAGGACACTATCTGACTTTAATGGTCCAGCATTTAGGTTTCCTGCCTATGACGTTTCCGAGATGGCCTACGGTGAAATTGTTTCCCAGCAGACTTCTGTTCTTGGGTGGACGTGGAGACATATGTTGTTTTGGGTGCAAGAAACTTGAACTTTGTTGGTACAATTACTCCACATCCCACTGTCTCTTCTTTGAAAGTGGAGAGATTGTCGATACACGCCTGCACACCGGAATCGCATATCTGCGGTCTCTGTATCTCCATCAAAACCACCTCATAGCTGAAGGAAGCTGTAAGAGAATTCAGTGCGCTGACCGCTGTTACAAATGATTTTGTTATTGCGACGGGAGTTTTCATCAGGTACCGATGCCTGGCCTCGGGGAATGTCCCGGATGTCTTGAATGTCCTTCTGCATTACAAATTTCGGGCATGTGCTTGAATTGGAAGTATGATTTTCCTTACAATTCACACAGCATGGAGGTGATGAGCATGGCGACGACTCATGCGCCGGTTTGCCACAATTTACTAAAACATCACAAGAGGATTTGCAGCGATTCAATGTGTGATCGAATTTCTGACACTTAAAGCAGCGCAGAGGGCTCAGTACATATAGGCGAACACGCAGGGCATAGAACCCACAAGATACGCTCTTTGGAAGAGAGGTGCAATCAAATGTTACAACCAGTGTGGAGGTGGGGACAAACTTTCCCGGTACCTTCCTCTTAATTCTGTAAATATTCACAACACCTTCAGGCACAAAAATTCTTTTAAGTATTCATCTGACTCTTGTACAAAATCTTAGTGTTTGACCACTCCTTTGCACACGTTCAGACTGGGTTGTGCGATAACTTTCATCTTTAAGCCAGCAATTTACTTCTGGGGTATAGTAATATTTATCTGGTTGGCTGTACCTGCTTCCAGCAGAAATTCACCTTTCCGCTGGCGCACGAAAGACTGCATGTACCCAAAAGTCAAGTCGATTGCTTTCGCAAGACGACATGCACTCACTGACTTGAATGACTTACCGTCTTCGGTACAACGCATAACTAGGAAACAAGGTTTGGTCGGCCGGTCACTATCCTTGCAAAGAGAACTATTCAAATCGATAGTTTCTCCAATTAATCGCCTCTTTCTAGGAGAACAGGGAGAAGGGGAGTGGTTGAATTTGTCACATGAAATGACATGCAATTCATCTCCGTGTTCCCCACCCACCACGGAGTCCAACAAGGCGATACTCCACTGGGGTGACAGAGTTGATACGGGGATATAGCGGGGACACGCTGAGGTTTACACCAACGCCGCCGACCAGCGGGAAGGTCACCTCTGCGCGTCCCCGTCCCTCACCCGGGAGTTCAGTCAGGAACCTACTTCGAGCCGTTAGTCACCGATCGCCTATCTAGAAGAGGCCGAGACTAAAGTGTCACGATCATACGAATCTCCGTAGAGTCGCATGGACCCCTCATCTTGCCAGGACACCCATTCCCTCCAACGCGGGTCACCATACACGGGAAATACATGGGTGAGCGGTCAGCACAGAGGTGAGTAGAGAAGATAAACAGCGATAAAGGTGAAATCTAAGCAAACAAGAGTAAAGAAAAGTAAAAGAAAAGGAATACTTGACAGCCTTCTCTGCATCCCCCGTGAGAACGTCGACCGACTCACTTCGACGGCAGGATTTAAAAATATATAATTTTGGGATTAGGAGAGTAGTAATAAATTCGTTAAAGGAGTATTTGAATGGGAGAAATCAGTATGTTGGAATTGGCTCGTGTTTAAGTTGAAATGACGAAATAACCGGAAGATTTCTCCGGGGATCGGTTCTGGAACCGATTTTATTTGTAATTTACATAAACGATTTGTGAAATGCAATTTTTTTATAGATAACGGCATTTGCTGATGACACAGCTCTCTGCAATGTGAGAAACAGTTGGGATGATGTTGAGAGAGAAATGAATCCTAATCTCAGAGCACTCTCTGGTTCACTGTGCCCAGAAAAACAAAGGTCATAATTTTTGGTCCGAGATATGCAATTCATTTTCAAAACCCAATTTTGTTTAAATGTATGAACTGTGTCAATAATCCAACATAATGTGCCTCAAACTGTTCCCAAGTAGGACAAACTGATAATATTAAATATCTTGGTGTAATAGTGAACCAAATAGTTTCTTGGAAACAACATGTTAACCATTTCGTACTTAAACAGCATTCTTATATATTTTTATTTTCTGAAAAATATGTGCAATGAATACATTTTAAAATTAATCTATTTCCTCACTGGTTCACAGTAGAATTGATTATGGTGTTGTATATTCGGGTAGTACATGTAACATCAATATTTATCCAATAGTAATACAACAAAAATACTTTATTTAGAATTATAAAAGGTAAAAACAAAACTGAATAAACTCGCCTAATTTTTATTTGTCTCAAAATTCTTCCATTGATATATGTTTTTATTCAAAGTTTTGAAAATGCTATATAAAAAAGTGTTATATAAAAAAGCCTAAATTTGTAAATATGTGTCTTAGAATGTTTCAAAATGCTAATTCGTTTCCAGGTCTAATTATTCAATTTTATAAATAGTTTTTTGGCCCAAAACACTAAGTGCTATTGTTGTAACAGATTTGCCGCAGCGCTAGTGTTTAATGGAACTACTTCATAGCTGTCGCGGAACCGTAGCATCTGCTGCGCAACTGGAATTGTCTGGCACACCTCTCAATAAAACACGATTTTAATCACACTTCTTCGACGTTCTGTTCCCTAGATGGCAATCTCTCTTTTTACAATTGTTAGTGCTATGTCACACTTGCGATAGCGGAACGACTTGTTTGCCGATCTGTGCTTCCTTATGGACGAAGACACTCTAGCAGCCGTGCGGACCGATTATTTGCCCGTATCTTTCTGGGGAGACAATACGTGTTATTAATTAGGTAAAGACACGCATGTGGAGCCGCTGCTTCCTACGCGACCTTGATGCCTGCTGAGGTCACAGTAAGTTTTAAAAATGGGTATATTAAGAGACATCCAGAAGACGGTGGATGATTTTTTCACGATGTTTTCCTTGAATTTCTATGGACATACTATTAATTATATCAATTATTGCAAATTAGACTTAGAATTTCACTGTTGTGAGTGTTGTTATGCTAGCAATTGTGTTGGGTGTGTCAGAAAGTGCTCCAAAACTAGAGGTCATACAAAAATGATTTTTGACTGTATTAAAATAAGATCAAACTTTGGATGAAAATATAGTGCAACAGTAGTTACCTGTTGAAAACTTCATTCATTTTGACCGATAGGGGCGGAATAGGGAGCGATTAAAATATAAAGAACGATCTATGTAATGCGATACATAGTTAGCGTGATACATGAATGCAGAGCGAGTTACCTATTACACATGACCTTGTGTAATAATGCTGAAGAAGTATTTGGATTAAATATTTATGACTGTATCATGTTGATGGAGCCTTTAATTAAAATAGACGTTGTGTACGTCTGCACTGGATCCGGCCATCTGTAATGCCGGCCACGTAAATAAATACTCTAGTTTCAAAACTAAGTTGATTTTGGAGATAGAAAAATATAATAAGAACAAGTTTTGGACATTGAAATATTTAATTCTGTGGATTAAGGATACACGACGTTAAAGTAGGACTTGAAAAAATTATAACAGACAATGTAAAATAAGCAATCAGAAATGAAAATGTCAGAAAAAGAAGTATACGCTGTACAAAATAAAATCGATGTAGCGCTAATACAGGAGCCACACATAGTCTTCGGACGAACAACTGGCATCAGCAAGAAGCACACGGTAATCGAGGCAAACACTTCTGAGACAGTTGGGGCTGTAAATGTAATTTTCAATTCCAATTTAAAACCACTCAAGATCAACAATTGCTGCGATAAACTCTGCCTAATCGAACTGTAACAAGAAGAAATTTATCTTGTCTCTACGTACTTTAATAATGGGAAGATACAACTTCACATCTACGAAGACTTACTTGGACAGTTGACAGCTTTCAAAAGAAAAAACCAACAATCATAGGAGGCGACTTAAATGCTCGCTCTCCATTATAAGGTGACAGGCTGACAAATAAGAGTGGAGAGAAACTGGACTAATTTCCATTTTAGCAAGACCTATATGTGGCAAACGATAACAACCTTCCTACCACCACCTATCTTCTCTCATAATCAAAAGGAATCCTGGATAGATCCTACTTTGAACATAGGTGACGCGACACTACTGGAAATCACTAACTGAGAAGTAGTTGAAGGAGTTACTCAAACCGAGCATAAGGCAATATTATTCGAAATAAATAGATCAGTTAGACAACCTGAATTGAAACATAAAGATACTAAGAAATTCACAAAGCAGACTGGGAGAGATTGCAGAAACTCCTCTCAGAAACGCACACGGAATGGCCTCTAGATCCCGAAGAAGCATCCATTCAGCTAACAACCACGATGGCCAAGGCGGCAGACAGCCATTCGTAAACGCAAAATAGAAATAAGTCAATTCCCTGGTGGACACCAGAAATAGGAAATTCTTCAGAAGCATTACAAACTCTTAAGAGAGGAATCAAGACAGCTCACAAGATTAGCCATGATACAAATAAAAGTATACAACAATATAGAACAGCTAGGAAAGAACATCTAGCTTTTATAAGGAAAACCAAGAAAGAAAAATGAGACGGTTATGTTTCACAAGTTATGGGAACGGACCCCTGGGGGGTTCCGTATCTCATAGCCTCGAAGAAACTAGAAACCCCGCAAATTCTTAGCTCCTTGAAAACGGGAAATGACGACAATAAGAAGTACATACCTAAGTATCTTGAATAAGTGCCTTAAGAATGTAGTATTCCCTGGGGTATGGAAGACAGCTGTACAGAATTTAATAGGAAACAATTGCGGTACATCTTGGTTTGAGGTAAGAGGATTAAAAGGACTAAAAATGAGATGAAGGTGGATGAGATGGCAGTTGAACAATGGAAATGAAAACAAAATAATTTAATAACATAAAAATGAAAGTAGCAAATAAACCACGAACATAATGAAACCAATGAAAGAATACAAAACTGAAAATTTAGATGAGGCGCTGCGATGAGGTGGAGCGCTGGTATGATGCGGTGAGTCTCCGTATACCATGTGGTTCAGCCGCGATGTGAATCGGACGGCTGGAGTGATGTTGATGTGATGAGTTTCGTTGAAGTTGAAGGATTGGCTCCACGTTGTGCGAATGGAGTACGGTCGAAAGCGTCATATTGGCTTCAGGTAAGCATGCGAGAATACTTGGCCGTAACATCGGTTCGTGGCAGCCTAGTTGTGAAGAGAAAAACGAGGCATGGGTCTCGTCGAGGACGATTTGGAGACGTCGGCGTAACCGCCAGATGAGAAGAAAACGATGAAATGACTGCTTGGGAGAGTTATGGAGAGTGAGGGCGATCGCTTGTGGGATGCTTACTTTGTAGCAGCGCGCTGCTCACTGGTTTGCTCGATTGATCGCATGACGTCACTGCTTGATTACGTATCGATCTGCGGGTAACAATCGACCATCTTGCTCGACGTATTTGATATGTGATGTTGAGTTATTTTAAATTGTTCTTGCGGGGAGACATAGAATACAGTTCCTCGGATTCCAGGATGATTTAAAAGATTCGATAATTAATACTATGTCCAACCATTTCATTCACAATTTTTTTTCTTAAAGGCGTGAATTTTGAATGAACCTATAAGCTATTGAAGAAATAGTTCATAGAAGTTCAAAAATCGAGAGATGTCACTCAATTGGCTTAAAGAGCATCGAGTTCATAGATTGTTCACTTGCCCAATGTTGAGATATGTAACCAAATCGTTACAATAGCCAAGGTAAATATCCTCAACAAAAGGCAAGAGAATTCAGATAACGAGGTGAGGTCATATCTCCCCATCTGCGTCCTTCCTGTCTTAGGAAAAATCATAGACAAAATAGGAACAAATCGACTCACGGCACATCTAGAAAACAATAACTGTATTTCAAACTACCAGTTCGGAGTCCGGCAAGGCAGAAGCACTGGGGAGGCAGTGAATACCCCATTGAAATCTACAAAAGAAAGGGGTCAAAAGTATTGTCTCGTATTTTGAGATATACAAGGGGTTTTCAACAACGCACGATGGCCGGAAATCCTTCGGCGCCTACGCGAGGTCAAAGTGGTCCCATACTTATACAACCTGCTTAAGGACTACCTAAGCGACAGACGATCTATCCTAGATGCAGGACATGGCACATACACCGAAGAAATCAACAGGGGCTACCCACAGGGGTCAAATAGTGGTCTAGTCCTCTGGAACCTGATTATTGACGAAGTTCTACAAACACTATACCACGAAGGAGCAAATAGCAATAGCATACGCAGACGGTCTTGCTATTACAATACATGACAACAGCAGGAAAGAGTTCAAAACAAGAGCACAGAAATATTTAGACATAGTACAAGAATGGTGTCTCGAAACAAAAATGAAATAGTTACCAACTAACACAGAATTTTTTAATGTTTGGCAAACAACTTGATAAAAGAAGACCGCCTGCTATCAACATTAACGAAATCAGGATAAAACAAACTGAAAAAGTCCGCTATCAACGAGTTTACTTAGACCCAAAATGATCATTTCTTACTCACATCAAAATAACCTCTGGCAAAGTAAGAGCGGTATTTCATAACATCTGAGAAACATCTGCAGAACCGAATTCAACCTGAAGACACAGACATACAAGACAATCTACAGAGGAGCATTCCTACAAATACTGTTATATCAGTGTGGGGACACCGAGCTGTCAACACTCATGTGTAGAGAGCGCTCCTCTCAGCGCAAAGGGTCCCATTATTAACAATCACAGGAGCGTATAATCTTGCCTCTACGAGTGCCCTCCACGTTATAAGAGGAGCTTTACTCCTAGACCAGGAGATCACGAAAAGACTGAGAAGAACAATCATTAAGAAAGGAACTTCAGTAGATATACAAGGACAGATAATGACAAAAGACTGGAAAAGTAAAATAACCAAAAACATACTTAAACACTGGCTAGTCCGATAGGACGAAAAAACCCACGGCCGAAGAACGAAGTTGTTCATACCCAACGTGACCTTTACTGGAGTCCATCCCAGGTTCACCCCTTGCGAAGCAACAGTGAAAGCCATAACGGGATACGGTTATATTAAAACGGAAAGATACCGAAGAGGAGTAGTAGACAATTCATACTTCACATGTGATGAAGTCACAGAGGAAACGTATCTACATGTTATCCAATCATGTCAACTCTACCACGAATAAAGAATGGAATACCTCACGGTGTCAAGAAAAAACCTCAAGTGAGTTACAGAGTATACTTGGAAATAAAATGGATCTTCTTGAATTCGAAGAATTTATAAAGTTGATTGAACAAAAAAGACTGTTACAACGTGATTAAAACTGCAAATAAATATACTAACATGGACTAACAATACCAATGTTAATAATAAAACTTACCTTCAACTCTAAATTTCTCAAATCATACGATTTCTCAAATCATAAATCATCAATTTCTCAAATCATATCAAATTTCTCAAGTTCACATTTCTCACATATAAATTGTGAAAAGATGTACACCTAAAATATTTTATCAATGTCAATTTAATTTTCAATTCTTAATTCATTAGATAATAATAGTAACATTGTCATGCATTTCTAAACTAGGTATCATTAAACAAATATCTTTTATATCCAATTTGGTGAGGGAATTATTAAATGGAGGGAGTTTAATGGGAACTAAAAATTAACTAATAATCGCAGTTAGTAGAACCCCACTTACCTCCCCGTAACAAAGAAGTGAACGGCATGACGGGTAACCGGTGGGCGAACAATACAAAAAACACTCACTGAAACAGATACGTTATCAAACTACAAGTAGAAGCATACGAAGCACACGACTACATGCAACACATTAAATATAAGGAATCGCGCTGTCATTAGCCCGAGGCTAATACAGAGTATATACAGAGCTGGTCAACACAGGCAAAACACATGTAAAAAAACATGTACTCCCCTATTGCTATTCTGGCGTTGAGACGAGCTACAATTGTAAAATTTGTCAATTTACGGCAAACATTGCTTAATTATTACTAAACGACAACTCCAACCACAAAATTTGTAAAGAAAAAATTTAAAGTATACTAAATTAAGTTTAAAAATACGCAGTCCGTTAACAACAAACTAAATTTACCAAAAACAAACATTAACTCTATTTTCACGAAATCTACTAGCTCTGTAGAAATTACGAGAATAATGAAGGATATAAAAGATTAAAATGGAGAAATAGACAATATTAGAGTGAAAACGCTAAAGACAATATTGGACTATACTGTTGATCCATTAGTGTACATAACCTGTCCATTGAACAGGCAATTTGACCTGATGCACTTAAAAAAGCAGATGTAGTTCCTATTTTTAAAGCAGTTTATTAACGTGTCAAATTATACAAGCATATCATTAATATCAAATATCGAGAAAATTCTGGAAAAAGGTAATTTATGAGATAATACACAATTTTACAATGAAAACCATGACATAATAATCCCATAACAATTTGGTTTTATCAAAAATAAAGGAACATTTTTAGGTTTTGTAACAAAGATAATTTATGACTACAGGAAAAGTAAACCTTTAATTATAACTTTTTTAGACTTAGCAAAGGCTTTCCATTCTGAGAATTATAACGTCCATATTGATAAACTTTATAACTAGCTACCTGACCAACAGACAACAAAAAGTTCAGAAAAATGACTATTGTATTATAGCGACTGGGGTGCCACAAGGAACGACCCTGGGACCTTCAATTTTTATTATATATGTAAATGATCTTGTAATGAATTTGCCTACACACGCAGTGGTGTCATATGCAGAGGACACAGACATTTTAACAGCTGAAAATTCTTAGATTTTTTGTATTGTTGTATTTGTAAATGGGAAATGTAGCGTGCTATTGAAGCTTATCTACATGGAGCGATAGGAGTTAGGAGTTGGGTGATAGGTCATTGTTAGTAGGTGGGCCACGTGGGGGGGGGTTAGTGGAAGTGGTTAGTTATTGATAGGAGGAGCTGGATAGGGGAAGGAAGGTAGGCTTTTCAGTAGTCACAACTATATGAACTGGGACGTTAATGTGAAAAGCTACAAATTTTCTGGTCTCATCGGGAATCGAACCCGGGATGGGTGGGAAGCAACAACACTACCACCTGCACCACCGGTGGGGCTGAATTCTTGGATAGTTACTCAGGAGAATATGAATGGATATCTATATTTGGTTAATAATTGAATAGCGCTTAATAAGTTATCTCTAAATGTTTACAAAACTGTATACATGTCATTAGGAAATTACGAAGACAGGGTTCCTAACACTCCAGACATAATCACCAAATAAAAAGAGTGAAAAACTGTAATATTTGGGGGTTATTTTTTATTATAACATGAAATGGGATAAACTTATAGAGTGTGTTATAAATAAAACTAAGTACCTTATTTTCATATTTTCAAAACTTGCTAAAAGAATGCAAGCTAAAACACTATTATTACTATACATTTTTTCACAGAATACTCAACTATGGCATAATTTCCTGGGGTGGGTCATACAAAAACAATATATATCTAATACAAAGACTACACAAAAGATCATTAAAAATAATATACAAAAACCTTTTAATAATGATAATTATCCCCCTAATCTAGATAAAATATTCGCTTTTGAGTCACTATGTTATCATTACAAAGATCTAAAAGAAGAGTTTCTTAATAAGACAAGTAAAACAAGAAATAATGGTATACTAATTGCCAAGTTTATTCAAACTATAAGTATTAAAAACATTTACTTAATTCATTAGATTATTTAATTCATTACCAAATAATATAAAAACATAACTTATAAGAGAAAATTTAGAAAGAAGAAATTAAAGAAATGGATTAGAACAAATGTTTAGATATTTGTATAATATTGAGATGCATCTTTTGAAGCGTGCATTCCTTGTTCAAGTGGACCCTTGTTCGGGCGCTATTAATTGAGATGCACGTTCTTGTCTCAACTACACATTTAAAATTATAGGAGTTTAATACGTGGAATACGAATGATTCCCGGGGCACAATTATAGAGCCGCTAACCGGGTCGAACTTTCCTACCTAGATCTCATAATATAATAAAAACAGTTGATCATGTTGGTTAGTTGCTGGAAGGAAGATTCAATTCATTCGTAACAAAAAGAACCATTTATTAACATTGATTAACTGTAGAAGAGAACACAGAAAATATTGCGTCGACAACCTACAAATACAATGTTTCTAACATCTTTACTCGAGTCGCTCCAACAACGGTGTAACAGAGCAGAGCCTCCGCGTGGTCGGCAGGTGACGCGGTGCAGCAACGTCTAGCCATACAAACTCATAACCCTGGGCTGCCACGGGCTATGACGGCGCTCCACCCGTCCTCACGCTATGGTCTCGTACCGTTCGCCACTCGCAATCGTCTAAGATAGCCACCGATCTGGCGATCACTGCCGTCGCTCTCGAAGTGACTGTTCTCTCGACCACTGCTGTCGCTATAGTAGTGTGACTCGACTGTTGCTGCTTCGGAGACTGCCGTACTTCTGTTAGTGGTTGCCCTGCTTCTCTGGCAACTCCTGTGCTTCTTCTGTCTTGCTGCCCCTCCGCGCGCAGGCTACCTCGACCAGTAG